>NQII01003741.1:110599-127053 GCA_002778355.1 Clitarchus hookeri | reverse complement strand
TTCTAGGGTCTACCAGAGTGCGTCCTCCACCGAGAACTCGTTTGGGGCCAGGCGATGGCAATCGTCACGGGACGCGGCGGACGGCCTGGCCTCTGGGACACGGCCCTCACACATTCCGTCATCGTGGTCCGGTCCAACTGACTGAAGTACGTCAACACAAATATTGGGGTAACGTGTGTTTTCTTTTCTGTACTCTCAGCCACGCGAATCCCAATTTGTATAGGTAAATCGTACAAACTAAAAAATAAGTCCGCAAATTTACTACATCGTTGTACAGGCGTATTCCGAAAGCACGAATGGTAAGTTTTTTTTTTACGTACATCCATGGTAGCTTCCATATAGGTTGTTCACGGAAAACTGAGAGCTTTTGAAAGCCCTACTTAAGATCTACCTGCATGACATTGTGTATACTCTCATGACATGTAAAATAAATATTGTCATGGGTCTGGTCATTTTATTCGTACGTCGGTCGATTGAAACTAAGAAATGATCATTAAAGTAATTATTTCACAAAATTTCTAATTGTTATACTTATCTGTGTTTAATAAACAGAAAGCTAAAGAAATTATTTCAATAATAACGAATTTTTACCTAACAATTTAAATTTAACGTCAATATATGGAACTTTACCTCCGTCGTTACCAACTTTACGGGGCGCACGCACCTCAATGTGACTGTTAAAATACACGCAAGCAAGGGCACTGCCAGTTTTCAAAGGTTAATATCAGAAATGCTTTTTTAATATTGAACAGGCTATATATACATTTGTTGAAGACATAGCTAAAGGCGTAGTGAAGTTACGAGCTTGGTATGGTAGCTGTTTTATATTTGCAGCCGATGTCCTGCCCAGTCTGGTCTATTCTCAGTATCTTAACACTTTTTTGAATCAAACCTTTGAAAAATCACCCCATGTATGACGCGTTTGGTTGTTTACTAAATATGTCACGTATCACAGGCGTTTAATATTTCTGTTACCATAAGATTATCTTATTTTTGATTAAAGCAAACATTAATTTATATTTTATTATTTATATGGCAAAATTCCGTTTAAAATTAATATGAATAAAATCAGGGAGAAAATATGTGTGTTGATATTGCTTAGTAAGAAATGGCTATCATGCAAAATATTATTAAACTTGGTGCGCACGGAATGAAGTGCGTTGTCTAATTGGTGTAATTTACTAAACTTGTTTACGCTTTGTTTGCGTGAGGCGGAAGATAGGCTGGATGTAGAACTTCAGCAGGGCTTCAGGAAAGTTGGAAGCAAACGTGAATGGACTATGGTACGTTACACAAGGCCATGAGAACTGATTGCTCGTATCCCACGATGACTTTTCTTTCACTACGATGTTTGTAGCGGACTTTCGCATCACGCCAAATCCACGACACTTGCATGCAGAGGGAACTTACAGACGTATGGCTGCGCAGAACAGTGGGTGTTCTTCGAAGTCTCGATTTAGGACGTTCTAAAATAGCGACTCTTGCGCGGAGTTTCAGAACGATGCGATGGGGTAGCAAACCAAACCTAGCCTAACACCACGCTATCATCTCAAGTCTCTCGGTATAGGCAAACAAATACGTCATAATGTGTTTGATATATCCCGTCAGTTGTAACTAGGGTACAAATCATCACGTTCCTCGCACACCCTGTCGCCCGAGTACCACGACCTGCTCTGGGAGCTTAGTTCTTGATCTCGTTTGGTAGAGTGGCAATTGCTCGCATTTCTCCGCGCAAGTGCTTTCGACACATCACGCCGCCGTCTTAATGATCAACTGGAGTGGTCTGGTTGATCCAGTACTGTCCAATACCAAAGGAATTATAGTCCCGCCCCGCCCCATCTAGTTTATTCACTCCTCCACTTACAAACGCCTTGGATCTCAATCTTTTTCCAGTAGGTTTGCATTCTTCATGCATGTTACTGCCGAATGGTTACACTTATTTTTATAAAACAGAAAATGTCTACGGTATTGGCTATTTGCTATCCATTCCTAGTTACGCTGTTAAAGCACGTTCGCAAATAAATGTGAGCTAACGGAATCAACTTCCGATATGAAAATAATACCTTCCAGCACCAACACCATTAATCTAAACGGGGACTGACACAGCTACAATTATGCTGCCAGAAATGCATGAAAATAATTTATAAATGAAATCAAACGGAGGAGGGAACGACGATTTCGAAAACAGCGAAGCGTACACCTGCTCTGAAAAAATGTTGTTCCTAGGACAAGGAGATGCGATGTGAAACAAACTATTGGGCTTGGGTAACTCCGGACACACCTATATCTTTGGATATATATATATGTGAGCACGGATATAGCATAACTCCTTCCTTCTCCATAAAATTACTTTATCATATATCCAAGTAACTCCGACTCTCCGCCCCACCCCGCGGCGCCACCGCAGCGACCGCGGCTGTCGGAGACACCGAGGAGTCACACGAGACACGAGTAGGACCGAGGTTGACCGAAAGCGACAACGAAGAACGAATGTAGCTCGGTTGCGCTCGTTGAGCTGAGACCCAATTATTTAAAGCGCTGTAGCCGCTATTTAGGGACAGTAAGTTTTTGTATTTTGATTTTAGATTTTTATTTGTTTACGTTTGCGGAAACTTTCTGTGAAAAGGATTAAGTAATATTAATTATTCTTGATCTCGTTAGTGTATATACTCAAGAATTAACTAATCCAGGAAGCATTTTACCATTTAACCAGCGTTTGAGAAACTTGGGGTGAAAGTATGAAGGAAAATCAAATATTTATGTACCTCTAACTTTAGTACATTCCTAACCTACGCACGACTAAATATTCCGGACAAATATAACTTTCCCAAAGTTTTCTTAATAGGTAAGTACTATCATACCGTCACATATTTTACGGTCTTACTGCAACTTACATAAATATCTACGTGCGAAACACGCAATCTCGCCTTTGCTTTAGCGCTGCCAGTAAAAAGTTATCAATTTATGCTTATTATTTGGCACTTACTACAAAATTGATATAACTACTTAAGATTCAAAGTTCAATAATGTTTACACGACACGTCAATAGTCATAATTATTATCATAAACGGATCGAGATCTCTGTACGTACTGTATTCTGTCATTTCTTTTCTCTAGTTCCACGGATTTATTTGAGAGTTGGAGTTACCTGTTTCCGTGATATTATATTAGATACACATTCCTTTTACTCACTCGCTCCTTGGAATGAGTCAGATTCCCGGATATAATAAGCGGATATGGATGTACCAATAGAGTATATATCATACCTTGGAATTATATATTACATATCCAATCTTTTACCTGAGTTAGTTAGCCCAAGCCTACAAACTATTGTGTCCGAAACAGGCGTGTAAGGTTGGTTGCATCTCTCCACCGGACAAGTATAAAGTCGGGTCAGCATTCGTCTCTCTTTGACTGTGGTCGTCGGTATTTGTCGATCTAACAGCTTGCGCGATGAGCGCTGCTTCTCTGTCTCAAACATAGACTAAAGGTGAGGTAGACCGACCTTGCTGACTGCGCACAACCAATCTCCGTGTCCCATCATTGAACTGCTTTTATTGCCAATCAGAGTAGAGTATAAAATCCCAACGAAATTGTTTGAAATATAGGAACTGTTCTGCTGCAGAAAAGAAGAATTGTCGCAAGGTATACATTTAGAGTAAAGAACAGGTGACAGTTTAATGGCAGAAAACAAAGATTTCAAAGAAAATTAAAAATTCAAATTATTTTTAACAATTGTCAATTTTCCTCACAATATTATTCTGCTATAAAAATCCATTATTTACCAACAGTGCCATCTGACGTCAGAGTTGTCACAAAATTGAATTGGTTAAAAATTAATACATAAGTATTCAATTGTGAATCAGTTTCGCACAATAATTCTGGCAGTGTGAATGTTCTACTGTTATGTCCTGTGTTCTGTGTCTATGTGTTTTGATTGTGAACCATCCCTTAAACATCTCAGTTGTAAAAAAAAAAAAACAATGAATTTTTTCCCTTTCACTGGCGCTGGACCAGCTTTACTTTCGTCCAACCAGAGAAAGATAAAATTACAGTATTTTTTAAGGAGCCATCCCCGATATATGCGTGTATATTGGGGATGGCTCCTTACGTTTTAAATTAAGGGTTATAGTCTCTTCTCTGTTTCTTCACTTTTTGAATCAAACCTATGAAAAATCACCCCTTGAATGTTGTGTTTGGTTGTTTACTGTATGTGTCATGTATCACAAGCGTTTTATACTCGTGTTTACACAAAAGTACCTTATTTTTGGTTAAATTTAACTTAAACTTGTATTCTGTGTATAACTTATAATATTTAATTTATGATTAAAATGAATAAAACAGAGAGAAAATAGGTGTTGGTAATGCCTAGAAAGAAATAGTTCTTAGGCAGAATATGATTATGCTGAGTGCGCACGAATGCGGTGTGCTGTCCCTTTGGTGCAATTTTCTAGACTCGGTTAAGTTTAGTTTGCATGGGGCGGAGGAATATCCTGGAAGTAGAATTTTAGCAGAGCTTCAGAAAAGTGCAAAGTAACGTTAATGACCTATATACTATGTAGATAGGTTTACGGAATGGGACAACCAATTCATTACCTCAACTGTTGGCACGATTGGAGGGAGAGAGGTGGGGGCGCCCAACTTCTTACTGCCCATTAAAAAAAAACTCTCCTCCCACCACGGCGAACAGGACTCGACACCTAGCGAGGCAAAGCTAGGGTTTGGCATGTGAGGATTCGTGTCGTACGTTGCCAGTTGCCGATGGTTTTCTCGGGGTACTCTAGTTTCAACCAACATTTATTTCCTACGCTACTGTATACTCACCTCGATTCACCCACATCGGCACTATAGACTTAAGCAGTCCATCTCCATCTCCCCCTCGAATAAAGACAAGAACAGTTTGTTTATAATATACTAGCTGTGCCCGCGGCTCCGCTCGCGTAGACTACAGAGCTGTTAAAGTTTTTTTTTTTAATACATTTTCCTCCACCCCTCCCCTCCCTGGCAACCACCCACCGCCGCCATAGCTCTCCACAATTGTGTACGGTCAACCGACTCCCGAAAAATTACTTTTTCACAAAACTTTTGATATCTTTTAAAGTATAGGCGGGAATTGTATGCTGTATGGAAAACAACAGCTTGAATTTTAGGTATTTATTTATTGAGAAATTAAATGGTAAAAACGCTTATAACTATTTCTCTGTTATAGGTAGATCTATGCTACCGTGGATTTTTTTAGGTCTTTTTATTCTACACGATTTTTTACTACATGATATTGTTCCCTCTTTAACGGTTTAGACAGCGTATTGCAAGAGAGCGCGCTGGCGGCAAACTTTTTTCCAACTTTATTCACTATTATCGCCACTGCTTATTCCTTATGTTACTTTACGTAACAAAATATATACTAAAACCTGGCCACAGAACATAGTTACGAATTAAAAAATTAACAAGTAAATCGGATACGTGGTTCTCGAGTGATAAGCGCACTAACAGACAGAGAGACGTTGAGTTTTATGATATGTATACATTATAAAATTCCAACTTCTACGTAGTTCTAATAAGTGACATTTTATGAATTATGTATGTGGAAACACGTAAAAGGTCACGACGTGAAGATGGCACTGAGTGCCTAAGTTTTGTCCTTGTACGTTCTCGCGAAGGATTCCTTTCTAACTGAGGATCATCGAACACGTACGTTCCTGCTGCCATCTACTAACAATTACAATGACAATGACATCCTCGCAGGAAGTGCATCAACAGCGAGGGATCAATGAATTATTTACGCTACGAGCACCACTGCATGCGAAAAAAAAATCCCAAACCTTTATTACATTCGTTAGTAACAAGGAACAAACAAAAGGGGTTTATGCTGCAATATAAAGTTCTGCACTAGATACAACTAACATCCCGGCTTGAGTCCCTTCTGAAAAAAAAAATCGTAATTTTTACCAAACGCCGTTACTCTTTACACATACATTCCCCGATCGGCGTTAGCGAGAAGGGGGAGGAAGGGAGGGAGGGAATATGACACAGAGACAAAGAGAGAGTGTGTGTGTGCGTGTGTGTGTGTGTGTGTGTGTGTGACAGAAAAGGACAAGCTGGTGCTTCGTGACATGCACCTGAAAATCCACATGTTGTTCCCGCCTAAGGCAGGGATGCTACTTCTCAGCGAGGCCGTCTGCCCTAGGGGGGTGAAGATGCAGCGGAATGAAGACGGAGGAGAAAGCGGGAGAGCCCTGAGAAAACTCCAACAGCACTGCCGTGTCTGCCCAACTTCGCACATGAGGGCTTCCCATCCGAAAATTTCCAATTCACCGGGGGGCTGGAATCGAAACGGGGATTTTCAGAAGTGGGAGGCCAGCGACTAACAACTGAGCCAACCGTGCATCTCTGGGAGGTGAATCTGGTCGAACTCCTTTCTCCTCCGCTGGCGCCCAACAGGATCAAACTCATGCCATTTATTTGCGCTCAGTTTATGCTATTCGTGTGGTAAGTAATGTAATCCTCGGGGTGGGGGTCGGACCGGAAGCGGGTCAGACGAAAGAGCAGGCAGGCATGCGGAACCATAGACTAAAGATGGCTCCGCACAACTAATCTCCGTGTCCCAAAACCGAACTGAATTTCTGCAAATACGACTAGCAAAAACGGCGTGGATTGCATTTTAAGTTTGAACACTGTTTAATAAACAAGTGCTTTGAGATGTTTATATACACTGAAGAGCCAAAAAAAACTGGTACACCTGCCTAATATCGCGTAGGGCCCTCCGAGCACGCAGAAGTGCCGCAAGACGACGTGGCATGGACTCGACTTATGTCTGAAGGTATGCAGGAGGCAATTCACCATGAATCCTGCAGGGCAGTCCACAGATCCAATCTGCGCCAAGTTGAGAAAGGGTTGCACGTCTGTCACGTTTAATGATTCTCGTCAGTCGTCGTTTGTCCCGTTCTTTCGCGATCTTTTTCCGGCCGCAGCGATGTCGAAGATGTGGTGTTTTACCGGATTCCCGATATTCACGGTACACTCGTGAAATGGTCGTACGCGAACATCCAAATGTTATCGCTACCTCGGAGATTCTATGTCCCATATCTCGTGCGCCGACTATAACACCACGTTCAAACTCACTTAAATTTTGGTAGCCTGCCATTGTAGCAGCAGTAGCTGATCTAGCTGCCGACAGCAACGCGTTACTCTGATTGGTTCCATACCTATGTTATTTGCATACGCACGCCTATACAAGTTTTTTTTTGTCTCTTCATTGAACTTCCTCTAACTCATTTGTAATGCAGATTTATAAAATTAAAATTGGCGAAAGTATTTTATTAATATACAAATGCTTGTCTTATGGAAATTAAGACATAAACAAACTTGTTCATCACTGTTGACCACGTGACTTTGACAGTTGAGTTCCTTTGGGGTAGGCCAACGTTCGTTACACGCGCAGGAGACTAATAAGCGGTGTACCTCGTGTTAGGAGTATGGACGGGACGAGCAGCGACGATCGCAGCAGGAGGAAATAAGGCGGAGAGGCCGCGGATGCGAGGACCTTGATCCTGCCGACCTGCTGCCAGCAGGCGCGCCTGCACTCCGGCCTCTGTCTGCAGCCAAGGTCGTCGAGCTAGCGTGCGTGTTCGTATGGGTTTGGCGCCGGCCGATCAAGCAGCTCGGCGAGATACTTCTGGTTGCCGGAGCCTCCCAAAACACTCGAGAGTCACTCCTTGCACTCCAAGGCTCTCTTCTGCTATGCAGAAAGTTTTAGTTTCAAGGTCATAATTTCAGTTTCAGAGGTATTATTGAAAATGTTTGATTATAGAATATTTACAAGTTACTAGTTCTTTAATATTTTAGTATCTAATTTGCACTGTATGTAATCTCCTGCTTGCAAAACAGCGGGAACTTATTGAAAAAAATATTAACATGTATCTGACTTTTTACAGGCAGACAACAACCACAACTACGCTAAAAAAAAAAATTAAACTACTCGTAAAATGTGAATTTTCTATAATAGTACATTCTCAGTAATTACTATGAATCCGAAATTGTATAAGCGTATTGAGAAAGACGAATGACGAAGTTTCTATACACTCTATAGGCTATTCACGGCGAACTGTGCACTTCTGAAAGCCTTGCTTAAGATCGACTTGTATTTACACTGTGTATTCTTCCACCTGCTCACATTATTCATGAGTGGTAAAGTGAAACTGTGAAATGAGTAGAAAAGTAACTCTTTCACACATGTGCTAATTCTTACGCTCGTATGCGTTAATTAAGACAGAAAGCAAAATTAATCATTTCAAAATTCACACATGGTTGCCTAACACTCTTAATTCAACGTTAACGGGTGGCACTACTTTCTTTTCGTCGTTACCAACTTTACTGGGCTCTTAAGAGTCAGTGTGCCTGTTAAATTATATGGCAGCACGGGCAGTGAGCGTTTTCATAGGTTGATTGAAAAAAAAATCACGTATTTATTGCCGGCAGTTACTATTTAATAATAACGGCAGTGAAGCTGTGAGAATTTAATGCCGCTTGAGAAGCTACTATTCATGATGTGTCGTACGGAAAATGTTGTTAAATATTTTTTTATGGGAATTATGGCAAGAAAATGGATAAATCCAAGAAGGCGGGGACTTATTTCCCTTAAAGAAAAAAATGTGTATATAATGAAGTTCCCAAATTTGCACCGTAGCAGTTATATATTTGTAGCCTGATATATAATACATTTTCCATAATACGCATTTACGCATACGTTTCCGTGTAAGCTGAGGAAGTTTAATGAAAAAACAATTTTACGGTGTGCTCATCAATTTTGAGTCGTAAGTCGTCGAGCCGTAACCAGCAACGTTTCAAACACTTAAAGATTACGACCACAGATGACTCTGAAGCTATCGTTGTGCCGTTGTCTTATTGCACGAATTTCCGCGGGGGAGAGAGGGCAAACAGAAAACAAAGAAAAGTTTATAAAGTTCCTGTGACGTCACTGTCCTGTCACAGTACTTGCTACGTCATTTCAAGGTAACGTCCTCGGCTATGCTGCCATATTTTTGTTAGTGCCTAAGATTGAAACTGATAAACGTAGGACGTCTCCAAACCTAACTTGGGAATGCAGCGCGTGTCTGATATTTCATAGCCACAGTTTTATGACATCCACAGCTCATAAATGGACTGAAGACTACTTTGTGGACGTTAAATTAAATATCAAGCAGGAACATTTTATTTTTGCGCTGCATTGGCACCCAGGCAGGCATACTACAAGGTGCTGATATAGCAATGCCGAAGAGGAATTGTCTAAAATAAAATCGGCTGATTCAGACAGTCGCAGGATAAATATTTTAGTGAACAATGAAAAAAGTTTTGTAAAGGAGCCACGCAGTGAAATACGAACTGGCTGACACTAATTCCCATTCATTATTTTACACAAGAATACTCGGTATTTCCTTCCATAATTCTCTCTGTATTGTTTATTTAGAGAACTGGGACTGCAGATAGTTAACAAATGTAAGCACCTAATAGGTCTTGGGCGCTGACATTAATAACGACTGCGTGCATTAATATTTTCACACTACATTATCATTAAACACGGAAGTATCGCAAAAAAAAAAAACTATTGTGTAGATGATACATTAAATTCTAGAAATACGGCGACACACCGAAGAACACTACAACTACAGTAAAATTTTTGTGTCAGTTTTAAACAAAACTTTTTAATAAACTACAGTAAATTGAGTACAGTACGATGAGAAGAATACCTGTATTCTGACAGCGTGTCAATTCTTTTTAATAAACTACAGTAAATTGAGTACAGTACAATGAGAAGAATACCTGTATTCTGACAGCGTGTCAATTTAAAAGTTTCGTTCGTAACTTTTCTGATAGAAAATGGATAAGTGGACCGTGTAAAAGCGGCTTCAAGTAACTACGGCCTGGTGAAGAATCTGCTTGGCACGCACCTCCGATTAGTCGATTCAAGACGCAGCACTGACGAGCCAGATTCGCAGGCCACGTTCGACTCTGCACTTAGCAAGTTCATTTTGACGACGACGGAGCGCCTGGGAGGGCAGTGGCTATGGCGTCAGTACGCGAGCGAGCCGAGCGTCAATTATTGCACTTAGTGAATTGCATTTGTCATCAGAATACACAGAATGCATTTTCACCGTTGTGTGCCGAGCTCGAGGCTGAATACTTGCCCACGAATGCGTATATATCAAGGGAAATACTAACTGGTATACTTAAAGAAATGTTGGCGGCGATGTTACTACAGGTACACTGAAGGAAAAAAAAAAATTGTCACACAAAGAATTTTGTTGGTATTAACCCTGCCACAATTTTTTAATGGTTGACACGATTTATTTGTAGCCACCACAAAATACATTTTAATGGCCACAAAAACTTGGTGGTGACAACTAAAAAGTTTTGTGTTCAACACAAAAAAAATTGGCAGGGAGAATTAAATCAACAAAACACTTTGTGGCAGTCAGTCACAAATTATTTTTTTCAGTGTAGTTCTAAGTATTAACATCTTAATTTTAGGACAATGTTCTAATTATTGACAATGGAAATAAGGATTTAAAAGTTTTACGCACCTTGGAGAAAAATAACCAAATACTGTAACATATCTAGATTTATAAAAATTTCACAATAACCCGTAATCGACGTGTGTGGATAACAAGCAATACGCAAGGAAAACTGTTTTACGCGAAAAGAATTTTGGCCAGGCTACATTTCAATATCTAACGTGCACACTTGCAAGTTTCCTTTCGTCGCTGGCCGAGTGCCTTTGTGAGGAAACATTTTCTTACGTGTTGGAGCTAATAAGAATTAATTACTCCGACACTGAACGTCGGTGATTCGGGCTGGGCTGGGGAGGGGAGGGGGCGATACCAAACACACGAGACAATTAAAATCTTCTAGTTACGAAAGTTTATCAGAACTACTAAGTGTTTTGGAGTACAACTAGTCGCGGAATCGTTTCGCGAACAGGTGCCGCTAGTGATAGGTTGGTGGTAATTTCAATATCTACATGATGGCTGTAGAAGAAAGAAGAAACCAATAATGGCTTCAGAGAGTGCTTAATTAACAGCGAACAAGTTAGAGCAGCAAAAGTCAGAAAGATAAAACTTTATGCAACGATGTCGAAATGTTGGTTCTGGGTGGCCGCGGATGCTAGTCCCTACCGCCCACGAGGCGGTGATAACTCAAGATTAGTGCGCAGAGTTGGTAATCTTGGAGGTCCGCTCTGTAACGTAGACGACCCGCCGCCTTACACTTTCATGTGCGTATCCGTGAAATATATAGTATATTCGAGGTTTCTTCACACTTACTGAATAAAACCTTTGGGACATCAGCCCGTTTATGACATGTTTGGTTGCTTCCTAAATATATGTCATGTATCACAAGCGTGTAATACTTCTGTTGATATGAAGGTAACTTATTTTTGGTTAATTTGAACTTTAACGTATATTTGATCTACAAATTATAATATGTAATTTATTATTAATCCGAAGAAAAACAGTGAGAATACAGGTATGTTGGTAATGCCTAGTAAGAAAAAGTTCTTATGCAAAATATTGAGGGCGCACGAATGCGATGCGTTGACCCTTTTGTGTAATTTTATGTACTTTGTTAAGCCCTGTGTGCATGAGGCGGAGGAATATCCTGGAAATATGACTATAGCAGGGCTTCAGAAAAGTAGGAAACAACCGTGAATGGACTATAGTAGAAACTGTCAAGAAACGTCGAATTCGTCAAAGACGTCCGCCGTAGCTGGTCTGCATATTGGCAGCCATTTTAAGACTCCAATGTAGAAGTTAAACTTCACAGCGACTAATATATTTTATTTGTTTTGCAATCGTATTTTCTTCTTATAAGTTAGGCTCTGTCTCCAATTTCAGATTAAAATAACTTAACGCATCATAAAAGTTTACAATCTAATATAAACTGTTTACAATTGGCGTTATCTTTAATACTAGCAGCTTTATGTGACAAAAGTCAGTGTGGAGTATATAATTTTGTATTTCTTTTTGCAACTACGGACACTACCGCTACTCAGCCCTAGGTATTTAAATATATCTTAGATCGTGCTATGTTAACGCCATGTCGATGCTTCGTTGGAAGCATCTCAACCCCGATAAGTAGTTCACTTTGGCTAATATTTTTTATTAAATATATCATTATCATAAGATTTATTATTAATAATCCAATTAGTTGTTTTTGTTTTTAAAGCTAGTGTACTAGTACATCCGCGTTTGAATAACCAACAATATATCCTCCACTTAAACTGGAACAGAGATTAGTTTTTCGTCAACTATCCGCGCAGGTGCATGAAAACTGCTCCATCGACAGCAGCGACACGTCTCCCGGCGTCGATAAGACGACGACGGCGTAGGGTTGGTTTAACACACTCTCCCTCCCCCAGTCGGGAGTGTGCGGAGAGAGTCAGCAAATGCGACGTTATTGTGCTATTGTGGCAGGGATTTCGGCCCCTTCCGGCAAGGGTCGGGTGGGATTCCCATTTTCGGGGGAGCTGCGAGTGACAGCATCACCCGCGGACAATNCCACCCACACTGCCCATCTCACCCTCCGCCCAACACAGACCTACCTGATTGGCCCGAGGGGTGGACCGGAAGCGAGGGGCGCGCCCGACAAAGGCAGCGGAGACTTGAGGGAGACAGCGTCTTGGCACGAGGAAAGTGGCTTCTCCCTTCTCCAGACTGCAGGATCTCGGTCGACAAATTGCCCGGCGGGAAGGTGTCGTAAGACCCTCGGGATTAAGTCGCGACTCATCAGGGATAAGCGAGACAAGACAAGGGACCACGAGGTGCTTTCAGGTATGACGGGAAGAAGGAAGGGGAAGTAAAAGGCTTTTACCGGGCAGAGAAGGGAAGAAGCTATTTCGGAATAACCATTATTTTTAACTGCCGACTTTAGTTACATGCTTTCATTACTTTTGCATCAAAATTAAATACATTTTTATGTAATTAAATTTACCGTTTACTAACTTTATTCACCGGGAAGATAATCGTGGGCTCACTTACATACTACACTACCCTAACTTACATGGGAAAACGGGACGCACTCCCACGGTTCACTCACGATTCGAACCCGCATCCACATCCTAGCGCTCCACAGGAACCGTAGTGACATCGCACGCGGAGTGTTAAGTGAAAGTCATTATTTTTTCAAACTTACAAAATTTATTTTGAAGCTTCAAACTTTGGCTAAATGCCTTTTTTTTTTTACCAGTTCTAGACTGTAAATTGAATTAACAGGATGCTGGAAAGGTAGACAGTATTAGATTGAACCAACACGGGAAAACCCACGCCCTTCCAGTCAGCTGGAGTCTCGAGCCTGCGATCTAGCGTAGTCGGGTCAAGTTGGCTCCCTCATGACAAAAAAAAAACTACGTATAGATTATTTTCTCACTGGATACTGCTACGCTAAGAAATAAAAAAACCATTAACTTTTTTTTTTGTAAAATTTAAATTCTAGTGTTATATTTTCGAAAAAAAAAAATTGACAAGATTTCTTAACGTGGTGGTATTCATTAGGAAACTTCACGTTGAATACGTTTTCTTTGAAATGGTTATAATTAAAATTGATGCAATGAGACGGAATTTCTTTAAAACATTTATTCCCCATTTAAACTCGGTGTCTACAGGCTTGTTGCAGTTTATGAAATACACGTTTCCTATGAAACTACTTTACGTGCTTCGTATGTGTTGGTCTACAAAAGAAAATACATTTCAGACGAGGTACGAAGACTACTTTCAAGACGCCACGCACATTAAAAACGCTATTTCCCAGCTCTCCAATATAGCTAAAAACTAGTGATCGCAAGCACCGGAAACTTGTATAGGGATATGCACTGGACCTTTACACAGACTTTAAACTAATGAAGTTACAGGGTCGTCCATTAAAGTCCCGTAGTTCCAGGTACGGCGGTACACCATCCTCGCTTCTGTGCCTCGAGTGGCTATAACATCTCCAGGTACATATGACTCTTAAGAAGCACATAAAAGTTCATCAGGCGCCACTGTACCGAACCTAGCATTCGAACAAGCTCCAGAAAACACCGAGACGGGCACGTATAGTATGTTCACGGAAAAGTGCGCGCTTTTAAGGTCAATCTGTGAAAAACGTTACTGCTCGTTGACTGCGTTAAATGCTACCTAATAACTTGTATGCAGTCTCACAGTTAAGTCGCCAGCGAATTAAGTGAAATAGTTCCAAGTGTTGACGCTGTGTTGGGAGTGTAATGTTTAAATGTACGACAAATCAAGTTCGTGTTTTACTGCTTTATTAGCATTTCAGTACGAAATTGCATTTTAGTAACACACACGTAGGTTAGCAAAATTTCCACGTATTCACTTGAATGGCGCATGGATAAAGTGATCAGGCCCATGGCAACGTTGATTTCGTATACGGAGGAAGGATACAATATAAGGAGAAACTACCTATACAAGCAAGCCGAGCTGTGAACGGGCTTCTCCCACACAGTCTGGATGATGGCGGCTGGGTTATGCCGGGAGGACCGACTATTTCTTTCTAACCTACCTTAAGACTAAGAGGAGAGTCGGAGGTCATGGGTAGGGATGGGATCCAAGCGCGTCTCAAGGCTGAGCCCCACACGCCTAGGCACACAGGGAAGTTTCTAAGTACAAGGGCGCATGCTCGAGGCTTTACTGAGATTTGGCAGACGTGGCCGCGATTGGGACCATTTGTACCTCCCACGCTAACTTAACGTGAAGTACAAAGGGAAGGGGAGAACGGCATAGGCACCGTAAAAACCTCTCGGCAGGAAATAATTGCAAAATTGCATGCAATTTATGAAGTAGAAAAAGATTTCTACAAGAACAGTGTGTGCCGCGACACAAATAATGTTTACAAAATGAATTACCAATTTGTATATTTTGCAAATAAATTATACTTCAAACCAAATATGACATCCTAGACATTAAAAAATGCAAAAACATTACAATTAATTCCTTTTGGATACACATATAATAATAATAATATTA
This sequence comes from Clitarchus hookeri, assembly GCA_002778355.1. Classification (NCBI taxonomy): domain Eukaryota; kingdom Metazoa; phylum Arthropoda; class Insecta; order Phasmatodea; family Phasmatidae; genus Clitarchus; species Clitarchus hookeri. The sequence continues at coordinate 112,039 of NQII01003741.1, read as the reverse complement.
TTTTAAATTCAATTTAGTAAAATTGCTCACAAACTGGAACAAAACAATTTGCATAAACTTTAATTAAAATATTAATAAATTACAAAACGATTAAAACAATTATTTTACTAGAGTGAATTACTTGAAAAATTAAAAAGGAGGGCAGCAGTTTGAGCACAGTAAAGCCTGCGTTTCATTAAAGAAACACATAGAAAATTACTATTAAAAAACTATTTAAAAAGATTGAAATTTCGATGGAGGCAGTCAAACGACCCGTCAAAGCTCCGACCGAAATAAAAAGTACAGATCAAACACATTTAAAAACGTAGATATGACAGCCCAACGCGAGAGTTGTGGACACCAAAATAGCTTAAAAAAGTATTAACTCTCGGGCAGCGAACAAGATAATATACGGCACGTTGAAACATGGAAACACAGCAACACGAGGTTTTAGTTAAACCGAAACCAAAATTTAGACAGGCAACAGAAACCACAATTTTGAAGAAGAAAAAAAATAATAAATAAACTCTAGCTTTACTGCCTACCCACAACAAACACAACTGTGACACACAAAACATTAAAACATTTAAAACAGCCCAAACAAAACGTTCGTTCACGACTCACCGTTTAATTTGCCATAATGCTCGGTGGCTCAGCCGACCCCACTAAATTAAAGGCAGCACAGCTCCATCACGTCCTACGAGGCGACAAGGTCAGACGACGGCAGGGCGTAGAATAGAAGAGGTGCCAGCCGTGCAACGACTTAAATGAACTATCTGAATCGTATAAAAAATTACGACGCAAGAGCGGAGGGAAAACCGAGGGTGGACGATGAGGGGTGGAAAGAGGAGGTGATCCGAGCCGAGCAAAGAGCATACGACCGCGTCGAGTTGAACCCAAAGAAAAATTGTCTTGCGCGACGGGTGCTAGCGTCGCAAGAAGATGGGAAAGGATAATCTTTATTGAAGGGGTGTTTGAAACTCCAGAAGAGAAAGATTGGTTTTCTGTAGAGGAAGGGGGGGGGGAGGGCTAGCGCGGTGTAGATGAACCTGCGGACCGCGGTTGTGTGAATGGTGGCGGGCGGTGTCGGCGACAGCTCCGGTTGAAGGACCTCCGGCCCCGCTTCCTGCCATTGTCGACACAGGACTTCCTCGGGGGCAAGGTCGCCTGCCCGCACGCAACACCTACCCCACTCTTCCTTCCTCTCCCCGCTGCCAACAGTTCGCTTTCCCCCACCATCACGCGTTTACACCGTGCCACCGAACTTATTATTTTTTTTAATGATTCTCGGGCTGCGTTGGGGTGAGTGACGATATCTGGGAGGCTCCTATTAACGAGGTCTTGAGAGCCGATGAGGGTGAAGCGAGGTGAGCATGGAGCAGCGCCGGAATGTAAGAGCGGGGGAAAAAAGGAAATCCCCGAGAAAACCCGCCGACCAGCGGCATCGTCCGGCACGATTCC
>NQII01003741.1:91256-110428 GCA_002778355.1 Clitarchus hookeri | reverse complement strand
GGGGGGGGGGACCCGGCCAGGAGTCGAACCAGGTTCACCTTGGTGGTAGGCGAGTAGTCTAACTACTACACCACCGCGACCCCTGGCTGCGCTGGAATCCGCGTGTTTGATAAAACACTAAACTTGTTGCCAATTTTAAATCTACGAAAAGAAATCACACTTCAGACGACTAAGCAATGGACAAAGACAGCGACTGATTTATAGTGGGAAGAGTTAACTGCTTTTTAGCGTTTCAAAACATAGGGTACAAGTATTTACGAATTTTTTTAATTCCTGTTATTGGCTGTCGTGTCTATCTATATCTATCTATATATCTCTCTCTATATCTCTCTCTCTTTCTCTCTCTCTCTCTCTGTGTGTGTGTGTGTGTGTGTGTGAAGCTTCCCCGCTTGATTGAAGCAATGAGAACTCTAGATAGTGTAATACCTGGCGTTGGTAATTCATCTACGGACTTCTAAACCATGTTGATCATACGAGTACGTACAAAATCCACTAAGAAAATCGACAAGACACCAAAGAGTTTTTTTTTTTTTCAATGCATGCCGTTACAATATACTATTGCCAAATTCCTGTACAAAAGGAATTTTCATCATTTTTGAACCCTCAAACATTGCCAAAAAAGGGCATTTTTAAAATGCTTTGTATGAAACTATGACAATCTGATATATGTGGAACTACATAGCATAAACGACAATAATGTACTTCACAGCAGACATTCCACCAATAAATATGACAGAGCTACAGCTTGAAGTCCTATAGTTGCACGTTGAGCGACTCGAACTCTGCAAGCTACGTCGGTGCTCTAAGCGGAGAGGCGACATCGAATTATATTAATCAGCGGACATCACCCTAACTGCTGCCTTCCTTCTAGACCACGTACAAACAAGATAAAATGCCTCACGCCAGATGGCACCCATAACCCTTTTTAGACCCACTGAAATATATGATTTCAGGCGTTGCAAATTACGAATTGTTTCATGCGTGATCAACAAACAATGAGTTGTAGGCTTTGTGTTGGGCTGTATAAATATTAAATACACATAACCTAGAACCGGGGTACGGTTTACGAATCAAATTATTCACAGGAAATACCACAGGGCATTGATCCTTGCAATGCATAGCACTGGCCAAAGATAACCTCTCTGTATGTCGTGTATACCGCGCTATCTGCTGGCAGGATAATCGTGGCTAATGAAAAGATGATTGGCGATAGGGAGACATCTTCAACACCAAGCGGTACCTAAAAGTTACTTCTAAAGGACACACACTTGTCAATTCGTTATCTACTTGCCGCCATAATTTAGAGTTCCAACAAACTACGCCGCGGAAGTATACTGGAAACCACAATAAATTGAGCTTTCCCGAAAATAACTTCTAAAAGCACTAAACATCCTATTACTAAGCGTTACTCCAATGACGTTCACATTTAAAAGTTATGAGAACACGCCAGAAAATGTAACTGATTACAGAGAACTTACAATAAATTTAAATTTGGTATATATCGCGTAATGAGATGACTGGATCATTTATTTGTGGTAATTGAGAAAGTGGAAGGACAAATCTGCGTCCTTCAAAACGATCAGAATTAATTTATTTTTTTGTGATCTGATACTTGAATTGCTTAGAATTGGGTACGTACGAGGTGTCTTACTGCAATGCAACGGGGAATAAAAAAAAAACTTTGAAAACAACTTTTACACGTTCGAAATACAACTGCAGGTTACATCAATAAAATGACTTTATTTCCATTTTTCCAGCAAACCATTCTAGAACGAAAATCATATTGTTAAATGGGCATCAATACAAAATTAGCTGCTACAAATGCGACGCTATAAGGAACATATATCAATTCTCGGTCAGAAATTTTTTTTATACTTGCCTGCAAAAAAAAACGAAAAAAAAAATTGTTTATACCTACTCGCACTTTTTTATAGGAGGCTGATCGAGGGGCAGCTTAGTTACTATGTTAACCTAAGCCCTCATCTAAAAAAAAGGCTCGCACATCCATGTGCCACACAAGATTCGATCTCAAAAACTCGAGGTCCGAAGGAAACGATCGCCGACGTGAGAACGTAGATCGCGATCTTCGTAACAATGTGGTCTTACACAGCGCTTCACNATGTGGTCTTACACACCGCTTCACAAAATATTGTACCTTCAGCAGGTTTAGAAAGCAAAATGTCAGAGGAAATGTTCATATGTCTTCTCGAGATTACTTGAGGATCGCTGATGTATATGGCTATTGGAAATAGCCCCAACAAATTCCTAGGGGTAGTAGATGGTGTAAATCGGAATAATTTAATTAGGACACCCGTAGACATATGGGACTAACCCGGCCAATAGACTAATTTACAGTTTGGGTGAGTAATACGAGAACAGCCAATGATAGTGAAAACCTAGTCAAAATTTTGCTTCAGTAGCTTATCGCTTTTCCCTAGACAATCAGCGCTGTTGTCCCACACAGAACTTAAAGGTCTCGACCCAGCGCCTTGTTTACAATCGTTCTGCATAGCAACTCTCCATTCGCAGAAAATGAATTTCTTCACAACCGAGGCAACGGAAATATGCAAACTGCGAACATCTATTCTGCGCAGTATACGCATTTTATCTCGCGTGCTCTGTCCAAAGAAGAAAATGCCTGCAACATTGCCCACCTTTCTAGACTATGAGAAAGCTCTGCTTGGGATCAAACCCCGATTGACATAAGGCGGAGCCCAAATAGTTATTGGGTGTGTGTAGTTCTCTTCGACCTGGGGGCTGCGGTGGTGTGTATTACACAGACTGTTCGCCTGCCACCAAGGCGAAATGGGTTCTATTCCCGACGCGTTCACCTGAATTTTCGCATGTAGGGAATATCGCGAACGTTTCCGTTGGCCGGCAGTTTTTTTTTCAAGGTTTTCACGTTTTCCCCGCTCTTGTATTCCACCGATTTTCCATTTTCATCTCATCTCACTCTCTTCGGCCTGGGATGAACTGCATCACACGGATTGAAACTTAGAATAACCTGGGATGACACCTACACCGACGAGGGATGAAACCCGGATCAACCTAGTGTAAATACCCTGATCTAGAGGGAATGAAACCCATATCACCCTAGAATGAAATCCGGATAATCCTGGGATTAAAATTAAACTCTACCTGGANCCAATGACGTTCACATTTAAAAGTTATGAGAACACGCCAGAAAATGTAACTGATTACAGAGAACTTACAATAAATTAAAATTTGGTATATATCGCGTAATGAGATGACTAGATCATTTATTTGTGGTAATTGAGAAAGTGGAAGGACAAATCTGCGTCCTTCAAAACGATCAGAATTAATTTATTTTTTTGTGATCTGATACTTGAATTGCTTAGAATTGGGTACGTACGAGGTGTCTTACTGCAATGCAACGGGGAATAAAAAAAAAACTTTGAAAACAACTTTTACACGTTCGAAATACAACTGCAGGTTACATCAATAAAATGACTTTATTTCCATTTTTCCAGCAAACCATTCTAGAACGAAAATCATATTGTTAAATGGGCATCAATACAAAATTAGCTGCTACAAATGCGACGCTATAAGGAACATATATCAATTCTCGGTCAGAAATTTTTTTTATACTTGCCTGCAAAAAAAAACGAAAAAAAAAATTGTNCTAAAAAAAAAAAAATTGTTTATACCTACTCGCACTTTTTTATAGGAGGCTGATCGAGGGGCAGCTTAGTTACTATGTTAACCTAAGCCCTCATCTAAAAAAAGGCTCGCACTTCCATGTGCCACACAAGACTCGATCTCAAAAACTCGAGGTCCGAAGGAAACGATCGCCGACGTGAGAACGTAGATCGCGATCTTCGTAACAATGTGGTCTTACACACCGCTTCAAAAAATATTGTACCTTCAGCAGGTTTAGAAAGCAAAATGTCAGAGGAAATGTTCATATGTCTTCTCGAGATTACTTGAGGATCGCTGATGTATATGGCTATTGGAAATAGCCCCAACAAATTCCTAGGGGTAGTAGATGGTGTAAATCGGAATAATTTAATTAGGACACCCGTAGACATATGGGACTAACCCGGCCAATAGGCTAATTTACAGTTTGGGTGAGTAATACGAGAACAGCCAATGATAGTGAAAACCTAGTCAAAATTTTGCTTCAGTAGCTTATCGCTTTTCTCTAGACAATCAGCGCTGTTGTCCCACACTGAACTTGAAGCCACGACCTGGTTGACAGGCACAGGTCTCGACCCAGCGCCTTGTTTACAATCGTTCTGCATAGCAACTCTCCATTCGCAGAAAATGAACTTCTTCACAACCGAGGCAATGAAAACATGCAAATTGCGAACATCTATTCTGCGCAGTATACGCCTTTTATCTCGTGTGCTTTATCCAAAGAAGGAAATGGCTACAACATTGCCCACATTTCTCGGCTATGAGAAAGCTCTGCTTGGAATCAAACCCCGATTGACATAAGGCGGAGCCCAAATAGTTATTGGGTGTGTGTAGTTCTCTTCGACCTGGGGGCTGCGGTGGTGTGTATTACACAGACCTTTCGCCTGCCACCAAGGCGAAATGGGTTCTATTCCCGACGCGTTCACCTGAATTTTCGCATGTAGGGAATATCGCGAACGTTTCCGTTGGCCGGCAGTTTTTTTTTTCAAGGTTTTCACGTTTTCCCCGCTCTTGTATTCCACCGATTTTCCATTTTCATCTCATCTCACTCTCTTCGGCCTGGGATGAACTGCATCACACGGATTGAAACTTAGACTAACCTGGGATGACACCTACACCGACGAGGGATGAAACCCGGATCAACCTAGTGTAAATACCCGGATATAGAGGGAATGAAACCCATATCACCCTAGAATGAAATCCGGATAATCCTGGGATTAAAATTAAACTCTACCTGGANACTTAGAATAACCTGGGATGACACCTACACCGACGAGGGATGAAACCCGGATCAACCTAGTGTAAATACCCGGATATAGAGGGAATGAAACCCATATCACCCTAGAATGAAATCCGGATAATCCTGGGATTAAAATTAAACTCTACCTGGAATGAAACTTCTGTTGAAATGGGACAGAAAATGGATCGGCTTAGGATGGAACCTTGATCGACCTAGGACGAAACCCGGACCGATCTGGGGAAGAACCTGGATCGACTTGGGATGAAACCCGGATCGACCGGGAATGGATACCCGAACATCAATGACGAGTCTCTCTCTCTCCCAATTGCCGAACTCGGATCGTCGAGGTGGCATCAGGGTTCGGCGAACCGTGCTGCGGGACGACGGGCAAAGCTAATGGCAGTGTGCCGGCGGGCGGTGAGGTGAAGTGCTTATCACACTCTCCATTAAGAGCTTGTCGGCTGGCGGGCGGAATGCGGTTGGCGCAGGCGGACGTGCGCACCTGTTGGGACAGCAAGGCCAGCCGCTCCTAGCGGCCTTGGTGGGCGGCACCCCCCGTGACAGACTGCAGAGTGGAAGCAGAGTGCCGTACTGTTGGCACGTGAGTCACGCCGCACAACTGATTGTAGTGACGAGGGATCGACATCTGGAGGAGGAAGACTGTCAAGATCGAGGAGGATGGGGAGAGCGAGAATACAGGAAAACTTGACAACACTAAAAACATCTTTAAAAATAACATTATGAAAAATTATTTTTATTTCCTTAGGTTTTAGTTTAAAAACTGTAAAAAAGCAAACAAGAAATATTATTCAAGTTGGACAAATAAAATATGAACTGAATAAAATAAGCCTAATGTTCGATGTGAGCTAGGGAGAATATTTCTAAATGATTAATACTGTTATTTTTACGCAATAAAAGTTTTTTGATATTTTAATGTAAAAAATTGCTTTTCCAACAAAACTTATCAGGAATGTCAGTTTTCATACATTAGCAGGAGTCACAGTTGTTAACCAGTTACTCATTAGCCTGTCGCCATTGTGGTCCCTGGTTCGGGGGGTTTCTCAGGGTGTCTCTGCTTCCTTCCTCGTCTCCATTCCACCGCTGCTTCAACCATATCTCATCTCACTTCATCAATTCTTCAGGTTTGCTGGGAATTCGGTCTGTTGCTCTGGGCAGTCGGCTACATTAGCGCCAGCCTGCTCTCATCCATGCGGGAACATAATGAATATATCCATTTGATGGTTNGTGGGCAGTCGGCTACATTAGCGCCAGCCTGCTCTCATCCATGCGGGAACATAATGAATATATCCATTTGATGGTTCATCAGTGGAGGCTACAGGAATAATTTCAAAGGAGGGCACAAAGTTCAATTTAACATAATACTTTATTGAAGATTCAACGAACTAACAAACTTCTATCAAAGCACACCAGGTTTTTACTTTTAGTAGTTTCAGCATGATCTCCAAGACTCTACTAAAAATTCCACTAACTGTATTGAATTATTTTATTGTAGAAATTATGTAGGCTCCCTGTCTATTATTTCTACAAGTTCATTGTGTGTTTTTAACTGACCTTCTGTATACTTCATTTGATTTCTTATATCTGCATGCCCCAGCATTACCATTTTCGTTTCATTTTGCAAATGCAGTTTGTTCCCTAAATGTTTGCCTACAACACCTGTAGTCGCTCACGTATCGTATCGTCAGAACCAAAAAGGATACAACACAAACAATAAAACGTGGTTTTATCATCGTATCCTGCTAACCAAATGGCTTTATGGATTTTTTAAAGTCAAATTACACGTATAATTTCTCTTTTGGGTGTGATAGGTTCGCGTTAGAATAAGTTGTGGTCTCGAGAACCAAGATTTTTAATTTTATGCCTGTCGTGATGCAATAACCGCTTCCCTAAAAAAAAATGTAATTCTGTTCACTTTGTTTTTTGGATGAATGCGGCACGTTACATGTAAGTTCTTTAAGGCCTGTCTACAATTGCGCTATATCCCAACCTGTGTCTTAGGACAAGGATACGCTGATTGGTGCACGTGATCCTCTGACGTCATGGCGCTGTCCCAACCTCCCGTGTCCCAAGTCAACCTGTCTGAACATTTGTCCCAAGTTGTGTTCCAAGATGATAGAAAAAGGAGACTGCAGATACTTTCAAGCGCATTAGTAGAATATTCATGTTGTAACTGTAAACAATGGTCTTGCAAGGTGGATTTTCTTGAGACGAACGTGATGAAATGCTAATTTGCAGTCTGCGTTCGCTCTGAACCATTTGATATGAAGGATGAACATTTAAAAAATGTAAAGTTCAAAGAAAATTCTTGAATGTCATTTGCAGGGGTAATTTAAAATGTACCAATAAAGTCTTATATCATAAAGATAAATACATATTCAAATCACACATCTCGCAAACATTATATAATCAACAATTCAGCAATATAAAAATCATGACGTAACAACAAATAATGTGCCGAATTGACTGCGATCTGATGTATTCTGAAACCTTACTTTCGGACAACGCATCTGTAGACCATATTTGGATTGCATGAATGTGACGTCACTTGACGTCGAGATTCGGACACGTCCACAGGTACGGCCGATTGTAGCAACAAAACGCAGCGTATAAACATTAAAAACGGAATAATACACTAATTTTAAAAACTATGATATCATGCACTGTTATTTTCAAAATATTCACAAATTATCAAGCCTTGAATATAATACTGCAAAAGTAACAGTACATAATGCGTCACGACGTTAGAAAACACATCGCAGACTGGCGCAGACTACACGCACCTGCTGTCTATCGAGCTGTTCCCGATTCTATCGCACTTCGGATATTTACGAGACGCCTCGTGTGCCTTCAGCAAGGAAAAAATATACAGTAACGTGGGCACAGACCGTCTATGCCTTAAAGCTGCGAGGAAAATATCGTCCGCGCCTAAACTAAGGAGACACTGTTCGCAGCCTAGTGGTACAGAACTTAATGACAAAATATGTTACGCTTACACTTAACTTATCAAATAAATATCACTTAAAAAGCATTCATTAGCTGAGGAATATTAAATTTTATTTCGGAGGGCACGTGCCCCTGCGCCTATTAACAAGAGCCGCCCCTGATCGAATGCCAAATAAGGGTGGCAACCCCAGTTACTTCATTCAAACAATTTAATGTTATCATTGAGAGACGTTGCAGTGGTCGCATTTATTTGTTCACTTCCACAATAAGAAGAGCGTCTCCAAATTAATTTACAACATCAAAATCTAAAATCCACTATTTAGGAAATGTCTGACCGGAGGCAGTCATGTAAACTTATCTAGTTTAGGGGCGGAAGCAGGAAATGGAACTTGCGTCTTCCGGTAAGAGTCCAGGAATATTAACATACTTTGCTGTAGAGGAGCGTGAATTTATTTACAAGCTGTTCGCGGTTAATTAAGCACTTTTGAAAGCCTTGTTAACGATCTATTCTTCTGTCCATTTTGTATATTTCCGCCATATGTAGGCCTAAACTAAACATTGCCGTGGCCTTCACCACTTTACTCATGCGTCTACCAAGTGAAACTGTGAAATTGGGAACGTAAATAAGTCACTGACATGCCGAATCTTACTCTTACGTGCGTAAAACAAGCATAAAACTAAGAAATAAATTCGTGGTTCAAATATATATATGTATATTTTTTAATCTACGTTAATGCATGGAACTATTTTCTTACCTCGTAGCCAACTGATTTGAAAGTATGCGAGTCAACGCGTCTATTAACGGCGCCGTCTGGCTGGAAGTATTTTGTATGCCCGAGGTCTCTAGAATCGAGGGAGCGCTAAGGGCGACCTCGGTACGCACATCGAATTTTAGATCGCCTTTATGAGCAAGGCACGGAATTGGCGTGCAGTCTTCTTCTCGTAGACTCGCCTCTTAAAACTTTCAGTGGCGACCCTATCATTTTATGGTGTAAAATAAATTTACAGCTAAAAACGACAAGAACATTAATTAGAACTGAGATTGGTATTAAATATTACTCTCACTGATACTATAATAACTGGAATAGTAGAGATAGGCAGTTTAATGTTGCAAATAAGAGCTGTGTGAATTTTTATATCATTGTAAATAAATTAAGACATAAAAAATTTAGTCATTTTACGTGCAGTTACACGGGGAGACTTTATTCAAGGGTTGATTTGAGAATTTCAGGATTCGAAACTAACAACGAAAGAAAGCTGCATTTTGGAGCTTAGATATTTGAGGCGTGTAAAGAATGAAGACGTGAGTGAGACCGTCGCCATTTGTTATCGTTCAGTTACTTGCCCGGTCATCAAGCGAGGGGAACTAACTGCTTTCGCCTGCGGTGGCCGAGCGACAAGGGTGTCAGCATTGCGTGAAGACGTCGCCATGACGGGCGCGAAAGGCGTGATCGAGCGAGGTCGGCCTCGCCGTCATCAGAACGCATTACGCCGCCGGCGCGCACTTCATTAATGTGCCGTCCGTAAGTAAACACCGCAGCAGCCAGCCGCCTGCTGAAGACATCACGCCGAGTTACATCTTCGCCCTCCGGCCGAAACCGGGCGGTGACTCGCAGTCCGTTTTTTCAATTAACTCTGCTTTTTTTCCTTCGTAGAGGCCACTGGAAAAGCGGAACGTGAATACTCCAGCGCCGGGAGCCCTGCGAACGTCCGTTCTCCTTTAGCGACGCAATCTCACTAAACCGATGCGCAATGTAGATCCCTGGACCCCCGGTAATTACGAGCTACCACTGAGGGTCATGCACATACCACGCAGAACTCAAAGAGTACAGAGGTGAAACGACCGCTTATTCCGCGAACCCTGGCCGCACAGGGGCCGCGGTGGCTGAGTGGCCAGCCTGCTCGCCTCCCACCAAGGCGAACGGGTTTCAATCCCCGGCCGGGTCGCTCCCGGATTTTCGCAAGTAGGAATCGTTCCGGACGATGCCGCTGGCCAGCGGGTTTTCTCGGGGATCTCCCGTTTCCCCCGCTTCTTCATTCCGGCGCTTCCCCGTACTCACCTCACTTCATCCTCATCGGGCTCTCAAGACCTCGCTGCCACCCAAATCTCTCTTCTCTTCTAGTCGCACACAGTGGGGGATATGGGACGGTGACTCCTGTGTGATGAGGGTGGTTGGGCGTTTGACGTGGTGTGGCAGTACCATGCTATAGTAACCTAGCTCTTCACCGCCACCGTCTCTAGAAAGGGTGGATGATGCGTCTCTTATAGCCTCTCTCCATCCATGGCGACCCAAGGCTACTCGTGCCTCCCCTGTTATTACAGTTTGGGCTCCGCCGCCCGTCTCCCAATGGGAACCAGTTTCCTCGTGGCTGGTAAGGGGTATCTGCCGTGATGGCTTGGGCCGATAGTTGTACCTAGGCCCGACCACTTGGTGGGGTACTGGGCCACTTGGCATTCAGGCCGTTGGGGCCCAAGACAGGAATTTCCTGTGTGAAGAAATTCCAATGTATGGTAAGGGAGAAATGTCCGATGACAGCCTGCCTTACTGTTCTATAGGTTGATTGGGTGGTAACGGAGGTAACTGTGATGATAATGGAGAGCGCTCCAGAGCTTTGGGTCCTACGGGTGTTACCCAATTAGCGATGGACCTACGGGATTTGATAATGACGGATACCACCCTATCAGAGTCCCACCGCATCTGTCTGTCTGTGGAGTGGTTGGTGTAGCGATTGGACATGAGTAAACCCAGTAGTGCCATGGCTAATAAGTGGGAGCACGGGCTGATGGGGTTGGCCCAATCATAGGTCTTCTCTGATGTTCCGATCAATAGAGGTTGGACTCGTGCTGGCAGTGGTTAACTCCGTATGCTGGAGGAGGCCTGGAGAGATTCCCCTTCTTAAAGAAAGACCGAGCGGTGAGCAGGCACCTGCTCCGGTAGCGTCCTGGCAAGACGTTATGGGCCTGGATAGCGCTCCGGCCAGACCACACGCTTGGTAATCTGAGTAAGAGGGTCTCAGGCCCTGTGGAAGGGTGCTCCTAGCGGAGCTTGTGTATCAAGTCGGGGCTTCGGGCTTAGTTACCTCAGGTGAATAGCTGGGACACCTGCGATGAGAAGGCGTGATCCTTCTTCCCTGTCGAGAGGAAGGCCGTAGCGCGGGATGGCCTCACAGCTAAGAGCGATAGGTAAAAATACAAAAGGGTGGCAGCCGAGAGGCTGCTGCTTTGCATACTATATATAGTCGCTGACAGTGAAATAAAGGTTTGTTCCAGCCAAAAATATATTATGGTGCCGCAACCAAATATTTTGTTGACTTAACATAACTTGAAAACAAACTAAATTAATTTTGTTTAGCTAACAATATGCACGTTTGAATAAAAACATCTCTGTTTGACCAAAACCAATTATACTGTCAACAAAATAATTTGTTGGACAAACTGTATGTATTTTTTCGGCCACTCATTTCATAAAGCACGAGAGTTTGTTTGCATTTTTGTGACAATTAGGATAGTAATAGTGTTTATTTGTGATTAATAATGGCATAGAGATTATAATAAAACAAGTTCAATATGAAACAAAAATCTAAAGCTGTAAAACTAGGAAATTTTTTATTTACGCACTTTGTACAGTATTTGAAATACAACTATTTAAAACATTCCAATTTCATCAGCATTCAGGTTTGCTGAGATTGCTACGGAGTAGCGCTCGGGCGCAAATGTTCTACGTTTGAATCTTTGTCAGGCTTCCATTTTTTTAATATATTAAGCGAAAATGTTTAATGTACGTAAAGCGAAACAAATCTTTAGTTACACCAACCAAATCTTAGTTCGGGGATAATAATAACCTCAAAGTAATTTAATTTCAACAACAATATATTTTATTGCCCCTATACAAGTATTTAATTTGGTTGCTCCATACAAAATTTGCTTGATTCAACAAAAACCTTTTCCTCAGTGTACGCCAGCAAAATGGCGTCACCGGCTATCAAAGTGTACGAACGCCGTTCATCAACCAGCGCCTGATAACCTGATTGCCAGCCGGCGGCCAAGCCAATAGGGAACTTCACGCAAAATCAGTAACCAATCAGACACAAATCCGTTCCCAGAGCCTCTTGCAGCCAATCAGAGAATGGATACGCCTACATCAAAGGATCCTTCACGCCACTGCTCCTCTGTATACTTGTCTACTCTGCGGCCACGTATCGGCAGACTTTCAGGTTCAAGGCCGGGTTCACATTGTCTGGTTTCAATTCTAAATTCCTATCAGCAACATTTTCTGTCTTCCACAATTTCAATTTATTATTTGAGTAAAGTAAGAAACAATTGGTTGAATCAACAAACTTCAAATATTCAACGACAGATCCAAATGTTTTCAAATGAATGATGGTTTTTTTTTTCTGGTGAGAATATTATACAATTCAGAACTTTCAAGACATTCATCCTCAACACATGTTACCTCTGTCTGTTGCCATCGTTAGTAATGTCTTACAGTCATGCATCCAGTTCAATAGTCCAGCCTGCCAGTCACATTCTTCACTGCACCGATGCTCGCAGTCGCAGATGTTACTCCCGCTGGTCAGTTCGCTTGCCCCTCGTTGCTCTTCTCGCTCGTCGTCTATCGCACAAGGTCGCGCAATAGCCCAAACTCCAGACACTCATCAACTCTCGGCTAAGAGGCCCATCGCACTTTTGTACTATGGCAGCCAAGATCTAGAATATTCCCCGCATCCCGAGTCACGCCGAGAGTGGTAAAGACTATCAAAACCAGAACATTCTTCAGATAAACACATAAATTCAACCTGCTGAAGGTCAGGAGCGTGCGAGCCGCAAAAAGGCTTATCCCGACAACAGGCGGAAGAATGCCGCGGCGGCACACTTTGTAACTAACAACCCTGATAGGATTATCTCTCGCCTGTTGTTCAAACATCCTAGTGACTCGACGCCTGCTATAATATCACTATTCTGTCCTCTTCCGCTCGCTCGCGCAGGGCAGGTCAGGGGTAAGCCAGCGCGTGACAGTATTTTTTTATGCATGGCAACGGACACAACACAGTTCATTTGAACTGCTAAATTAATCGCTCTATGCCACTATCATTATAGTTAATTAAATAATTTATAATTACTTTAAGGACGATAAACGATTGTTTTGTGCACAAACGTAAGAATAGGACAGTCCCCGTGTTGTCATTTTTTAATATAACGTAAATATAAGACAGTCTCAGTGTTGTCATTTTCCGATACAACGTAGCACTAAGACAATCTAAGTGTTGTCATTCTGCAATACAACGTAATAATAACACAATCCCAGTGTTGTCATTTTTTGATACAACGTACGCTTAGTTTTACATAAAATGAACAAAGAAAAATATTTCACCAGTGGCTTTTCTCATAATAAAATAAATCTCTCACTGTGTTTGTTGAGCACACCGGAAGTTAGCAACTTCCGTGCACTTTTAACTCGGGAACTTCCGTAGTCGAGATGTTGGATTCGAGTCCCGGGTATGCCTTGGTTGTATGCTCGTAAGCTGCCTTTACTCTATGCTAAACAGCCTGCAGCCATAAAAACAGTGGCGTTAGTAGCCCCACTCGAATAGGAATCTCTTTCAAATCAATTTATTTCTAACCTTTCACGTTTGGCTCGTAAAGCAGGTTTCCTGTAGCATTTGAATTGCTGGGCGGTAGCAGGCACTTTCTCGCCCTGATAAAACTCCGACTGAGACCCTAACAACATTCTATATGTAGAGATTACGAGAGCAGTAACCTCGATCCTTGTTTTGAATTGGCGCTGGGCGAGGCTAGCAACTTGTTGGCTTGCTGCTCAGAGAAAGCAAGAAAGCCATGTCGAGTAACGCCAGAAGCGTAGAGTTTGTATGGCGAGAAACTTAAGAGAACACGAGTGTAAATTTCGCACGGTTTATTTGCAAAATTCTGGCGATATTTCCGTTCACTTGGCGAATCCTCAAATAGACGCCTTAAAACTTGGATTTCATGCAGGCTTTAACTTCCGCGAGAGTCTGAGGTCAAACCAAGCAGTTTTGGTGGTCACATGGTTGAAGTAATTTTGCACGTCTGAGGCCTAAAAGCGTGGGATCTCTAGGGGCGACCGAGACATATGCATCAACTCTCTCATCGCCTCTACGCGCAAAGCACTGAACTGGCGTGCAGTCTTTCAGCGGAGACCCTACCATTTTATGACGTAATAATATAAATAAATGTTTGATACACGTCCCTATTCCTTTGTAATTGTTTTGTACCGGAATGTTCATGCCTAAAAATGACCGTGAAAACACCCGTTTGAGCTATTTTCACTATCACAAAAACATGCTTGAGAGAGAAATGGAGGAACTGAAAAACGTATACAGACGCGCAACCTTTTCTTAAACGCTATTCGTAAGCGGACCTCACTCAGACACGTTGGGCGGTTTTTTAATAAAACGTTTTCTGCTGGAGCTCTGCACACAATTCGGCGGCCTACCCAGGCGGTCACCTTAACAAGCTAGAACACCACTACAGGGTTCACATCACTGAAGCAAGGAGCAGAAAATATAAATATAAAAATAATGTCAATGTAAGAAATTGTTCTCAAGAAGCTGCAAGTTCTACCAAGTCAACTTTAATTTCTTAAAGTTTGTAGCTTTCTCTTTCAGATTCGTTAATTTCTCGCGTATTTTTAATGTAGTTGGAATTATGGTTGCTGAGAAAAGATTAAAACATTCTTAATAGAGTAAATTTAATGGGGACTGTTTATGGCAGCGATCTTTGAAAATTCGCCCGTTGCTTATGAATTTATTATCTAGGCAACTGTCTTAAATGAAAATGCGTTAGTGGCCCGGCCTGCCTTGAGATTTGATTGTGTGGATGATACATAGTGTCAGTGGATCTCTTAAGGCGTACTGGTGTGAAGTCTTCTTGTCGTGCAACGAGACCCAAAATAAATTCCAACTATATATATATATATATATATATATATGTTGGTTTTTATCACAGCATTCGGAAAATGTAGCTGTATGTTAAGTAGGAGAAATCTTAAGCGATTTAACTAACACGAATTATGTTTAGAAAGTTCCATTCCTAAGTCGTTTACGTGATTGAGTTTTTCATAAAAAACAATTACGAATCATTTTACGCAGTTTCGTACACAGTGATATAAATCAGCGAAATAACATTCGCTGAAAGTCAATTGATAAGTTACTGCCGGCTGGCGCATTAAGCAAATTAACTGAGAACATGTGACTGGAATTCTCACCATTCAGTGGAAATGAAAAATAAATTAGTGAAATCCAGCCTCTAAATTAATTAGTTATTTTGCACTGATTTATCAGCTGCTCAATTTTCATTGAATTGGCTCAATTCTCACTGTTTCAAGTTAAGTGTGTAGCAAATGTAAATCTTAACCATGCTGCAACGCAATGTGAGAAGCCAATTACGCGGGCGCCTTTATTTAACAAGGAAGATAATTACAGCGCAAGCAACGCTTCCGCGGGAGCTTATTTGCTCTTGTAAACAAACTCACGCGGATATAAAGTCATTGTCACGCTGGTATGTAACAGGATCTTACAAGAACATTAAAGCTAAGGTTACTTCTACTACAGATCGAGAAGATCAATGTTAAAAGTTTGGCAAAGGGAAACTTTTCGCCACTAGGTAAGCGCTAGTGTAGGCAAGGAACCAGATTTTCTCTATTTTGTACGTTAAAAACAGGATGATTGCAATAATCATAAATAAAATATAAAATAACTTCGTTACTAAGTAAATTTTTTCTCTTTTATTATTCACGTAGATTAAAATTNTGTACGTTAAAAACAGGATGATTGCAATAATCATAAATAAAATATAAAATAACTTCGTTACTAAGTAAATTTTTTCTCTTTTATTATTCACGTAGATTAAAATTTCAAATTAGAAGTTACCTTTTGGAACACTGCGCACATAGCGCGAAGATATTCCACGACTAGCTGTACTCCAAAAAACGTTAGTTCGGAACCAATATCGCGGTTGGATGATTTTAACCCGCACGTGTTCAAAGTGTCTGCCAACCAATCATNAACGTTAGTTCGGAACCAATATCGCGGTTGGATGATTTTAACCCGCACGTGTTCAAAGTGTCTGCCAACCAATCATGGACGTTCAGTGTGACGGTACCTTTATTCTGATTGGCCCAGTCGAGTAGAAAATGTCTTCTCACGCAGACTGCTGTGTCTGTGTGGGATAGGCTAATAGCCAAAGGAAATTTGCAGACTTGCGCGTAAGAAGTTGAAGTCTAGCTTGAGCATGAATATTTTCGCGAAAAACTCATGATAAATCTCATTTTGTTCCCAATCTGAGTAGAATGAACCTTACTAAAGTCCTGCAACAGTATATTTTGACAACATACTTTTATAACAACTCAAAATGACCTGACTTATTGTAAATCCTTTTACATAATAACAGGACGGTTGATTGGGGCAAAATCAACTCGGCGCCCTATTGACTGATGAACAGCTTATTCTGAACGTTGTGCAGTAGAGTAAAGCAAGTCGGTGTGGCGAGCGTCTGCAGGGCGGTGATGAGTGGTATTGCAGGACACATGAGAAGCGGTGCTCCTACAGTGGTGGATACAACTGGATTTCTTCTAACTTGTCTTGCATGACAATAAATGTATGAAGATATCACCGCTTTGTATACATTCGAGACAGTGTCATTTGTTTATTGGCTTTTGCAAAAGCGAGAACCCCCTTCCAATTTATTTTGAACCTGATTGGGCTATCCTGTCGTTTGTTGTTTCCGACTGGAATAAAGCAGACCAGGGCGTGTCGAACAAAGTGTAGTCCATTGACAGGAGTATATTCCATACTGTATAAGAAGGCCACTTTCTAAAAGGTCTGCGAAAGTAGCGTCACTGTTTACATCTGACTACATCTGACTACGTATCCTTCCGCCATCAGCTGGTCCGTCAAGTCGGGGCTGTATTTTTTATCAACACGCTGTCAGCTAATCCACTTGCCAACGCACTGTAATGCTAAACAAATTTTAAGATATTTTAAGACTGACATCTGTCTAAACAAATAAGTAGGTTATAAAAGTAAAAATATAAAATGTTGCAAATAAATAAATATTTGCTAACTCCTTTTTAATTTGTCTGAGATAGTGAATTTGGGTTAACATTTGCGAGACTTTCTGTTGTATCTATTATCACACTTTGGACGTTATAGCTAATATATTCGAGTTGGAAATATGTGACGTGGAATAACATTAGAATTGCTTAAAAACTATTCACGCGTGCCCACTTTCTACGGAATCAAAGAGATGGGTTTCGAGAGAACAATATGGGGTATAATTTACGTAGACGAACGATTACCGGCCGAATATTCATTAATTGTACTCCAAATCGTTGTACACGAAATATATGTTACTTTAAAAACTATGCAGAGCTCGTGGAAAAATATAACTATTAGCATCTGTTTGTAAATTCGTTATATCTCGCGCAGGAAAGCGGTTCATTTCTGGCTGGTAATACTTTGGAAAAGATCCGACAGATAGCGCGCACATCACGTCACAGCGAAGTTTAAGCAACCCTCTTTTTGGTCAACAGATAGCGTATTTTTAAAGTGTATAGTTATTATATTACGGGCTGGAAATATATTTCAAATTCGTGTCGTTTCGTCAAATTATTAGAAAAAATAATTCAACAATATTATGCAATATATCTGTATGCTTTTGGAATTAATATCAAGGACGTGTTGAAAGCGAGGTTGGAGAGGGATGATACGACGTGAAAAAGCTTTCTGAAGTTAGCACAACTTCAGAAAATCTTTCCACGTCGTATCGTTATATTGCGCATTTCATTTTGAACACCTATACATTACTACATTATCACGAAGTTTAGTTTTTAACACTAACAACCAGTGTTTTGTGACCTTGCAAAATAAAATGTATTAATAAATATAGGAACTCTTTATTATCGCGTGTTTTCTGCTAGTCCAATGTGAGTCGGCAGTGCATTCAGAATAGCCAACGTAATTTTAACTTTTGTACGTTATGCATCAGCTGATACAGGATTTTGTAAATGGCACTTTGTTTGTTTCGTATACATCAAGTGCCACTCACTGACTGTCAGAATCTGGCCTTCTTATATGAGATGGACCATAATACAAACGCATATGTATTTGAAGTCTACTCTGTCTTCGAACAATAACGCGAATTTTGTAGATCTCTATATATTATATACACTAGTGGAAATGCATCTGAGATCACACCGAAGGAATACACGTATGTGCTGCAAAGTTGGTACACAAGAAGAAGGTGGTGTGTGGAATCGATCAAAGCACCAAGTCTGTGGGACATCCAGGACATACATCAAACGCAACACATACAGCAAACACCTTAACAGGGAGTGTAACCACCCTGAATGGCCACACGTGCAGGAATTCAGGCATGCAACCTGTCCTACGTATGCTGAATGTCTGTCTGGGGTACGGCGTCCCACGCTCGCTGTACTTCTCGGCGTAGCTGGGCGATGGTCGTTGCCAGGGCTACGCAATCCCAAACATGCTTGATGAAGCTGAGATCTGGAGATCTAGCAGGCCAGGACACTTTGTGTACACGGCGTAGAACATGCTGTGTTGCCCTAGCGACATGGGGACGCGCGTTATCGTGCTGGAAGATTGGTTCCTGGGGTGTGTCCAGATATGGTCGGAGGGCAAAATTGACGTCACGGATGTACAACGCACTCATCATACTCCCACGTGTAGCTTATGCCCTCCCTCCCATCCATAATCCCAGGCGGGGGTCCGGTAGGGCGAGTGGGAATACACGATGAATTGTTTCCCTCGCCCGCACGTCTACGAACCCGAACACTATCATCACTTTGTCCAAGGCAGAAACGACTCTCATCACTGAACGCCACTGCTCACCATTCCCTCTCTCCAACACACTCTCCCAACACCACCGGAGACGTTTGCACGATGAGCAGCTGTCGGGAGTAAACGCGTCAGAGGAACACGAGAACGTAAACCTACTTCCAACAATCGACTGTTTATTGTTTTGCAGACACACTGGTTGTGAAGGGGGTGGGGAAGGTGGGAGGGCACATTGGCTATGATTGCAGGTGCAGTTGTGTCAGTCAGGACGTAAAACTGTTAATCACGACAAAGTCGAGCTCTTATTTTTTAACGAGGCGCTCTTAGCCACGGGGGCCATACCGCACCCCGGCCTCCCACTAGGCGGGAGAGAGGGATCACGCCCTCTCGACGCAGACATGACAGCACTCACCATTATTGATCAGACCCCTCTGCCCCAACCTGTACACAGATTGCACCAAGCAAGCCCCGATCT
>NQII01003741.1:62991-79901 GCA_002778355.1 Clitarchus hookeri | reverse complement strand
GGAAATAATCCCCCCCCCCCAGGCACGCTATAATGCATATTTTCACTTGAGATGTTGTAAATAAGAAACATTCTTACGTGTGCTGCACTCAAGCCTGCAGAGCTCCTATTCCGTCGTAACAACTCCCGAGCTTTGTGTTCAGTTGTAGTGTAAAACAGCGCGGTAAATAATTCAGTCACATACAGGGAACATCATTGGGCGCCGAGTCTCACAGTGCACAGTGCCGGCCAAACATAACGTTCCTGTACGTTTTGTATACAATTGTATACACTGTGTGTCAATCGGTTCTTACGCACAGTTTGTGCGGGGCTCAAGAGCAGCCACGCTCGCGGAGTCCTTAAAGCGCCCCAGACTCGTTAGGGAGGCCAGTTAGCTGAGAACAGTCGGTGCGTTTTTGCCTCTGCTTCTCGCACTTTCTCCCATGAACCACTTTCGCACTCGCAAATCCCAATCTGGAGTCGGCAGCGGTTCTCAAGATCCACCCACGCACCCGGCGGGCGGACGCACGCACGAGGTACGATCCATCTCCGCGTGATTACTTGATATACTAGCCCTCCCTCCCACCACGGACTAAATATAGGCTGTGCTACCTGCAACTACACCTGCGCAGGTACCAAGAAAGTTTGTTGTTATTTTAACGGTCTTGCTGGCGAACTGTCATTCGCTTCCAGATAAATGGTCAAACACTGACACAAGGTCCATTAACGGTTTCTCCGCACTTTTGGAATCAAACCTTTAAAATTTACCCCATGCATAACGTGCTTGATTGTTTTTTTTCCTTCTAAATATCTAATGTTTAATACTTCTGTTAACATAAAATTATCCTATTTTCGGAACTGAATTTTTACTTATATTTTAACCAATAAATTATGATGACGAATTAATAAGAATTGAACTAGAGAGACAATAGATGTGTTGGTAATACCTATTAAGAAACAGTTCTTATGCAAAATAGCATTATTAAACTTAGTGCGTACGAATGCGGTGCGTTGCCCCTTTGGTGAAATTCTCTGGACTCAGTTACACTTTGTTTGCGTGAGGTGGAAGAATATTCTGAAAGTAGAACTTTAGCAGGGCTTCAGGAAAATTGGAAGTAACCGTGAATGAACTATAAACAGTGGTACACGTGTGCCGTCGTACTAAACGAAAGATAAATAGTACATTAGGAATTTTCGCAGATTCATTTAACGCCGTACTGGACGGCGAACAACTGTAAATTTATTCCGATTTTACTATCGATTTAAAATTTATCTGACACGTTCTGGAAGACTCTTGAGAGAAAACAGTAGTTGCAAGAGGAGCAAGTGAATCACGTAGAAGCAGCCAAAAGGTGAAGGACTTCTGATTGTGAAGGCGGCCTCCGGAAATACGCAGGTTTCGCACAAGTGTATTGAGGTTTGAAAGTCTTAGTATACTGCCAGACGAATTGACGCAATTCCTGGGATCGACAAATGATTTTATTCGCACGTTTTTGCGAAATCACCCACATCAAGTCGCTATTCTCATTCGGAATTTCGAGGCCTACGTAAATTTATATAACTAAAATTTTTGAGTATATTTTTTATTGCTCTGTTTTTACTGTTTATTTATTATATTACTCTCCCCACACTCAGTGAATATTTTTTGTAGTTATTTTTGTATTCTTGCTTACTTCCCAAAATCTTAGTTCAACATTTTAAAGAATTCACTTCATTGTAGTTCAACGCTACATTCAAAGATTGATTTGTCCTTGAAGACAAAACTTGCCTTAATTTTCAGAAAATCTGTACCGCACTCAAAGAGTTAGAACCTCGATAGCCTATGTGTGGGGAAAAAAATAACTAATATTACTTTCTAAATTTGCAAAAAAAGGCCTTGGAGAACGCAATAGTTGAATGTCGTAACACTACGATTAAAATTCGCTCTGGGCATCCAATTAATATAAATGTGTTGTATTGAATATGAATGAAAACACATTACCTTACATATAGTAATAAAAGCAAATAGCTATCCAAACAGGAACGCCGATATCACGGCCACCACAAAATCGCAGCACGTAAATAACCGCTGCAACTCAGCACTGCATTCTGCGGAACAAACCGCTTCTAGAAGGTGGCCGTCCGAGTGCTGTGTCCCAGCTGCTGGCTCCGCTCAGATCGAGCAATTCCACAGTAGCGGATGTGCTTTGCGAAAGGAAGTAATTACGCGCTATCATGGGCGTCTGGTTAACGATGACTCTTTCGCTCCTTGCAAACGTTCGCAAACGCTGGGCGCTCGTCGTGTATCGTGCATGCTCTATTGCGACGAGCTGTTATTTTGTTTACATTTCCCGTGTGGCATAACAGTCAATTTTAGGCAATTAGATTAGCCGTGTAGTCAAGCGAATGTAGCAACACCTAACCCAGGAATTGTGAGTAAATCAAACCTCGTCTAGAATGCGCAATGTAGGCGAACATATCCAAGGAAACGTCCCAAAATAAATACGTGGCGTTTCAAATGTCTTTGTCTGAAACAAATATTTCAAATTTACAGTAATATGACAACTCATAGAATATAGAAATGTTTACAATTTTATGTTAATATAATTTTTCGTTAATACGTTTTTATTATTTTTTTATTTACCATAAAAACAATATTTTTAACGTTGTGAAATATATCTGTTTGGTTTTATGTAGTTTATAATTACTGCCCAGTCTAAATAGGCTATAATATTATTGGTGGTAGAGTTGGATTTCATATATGGCTTTATTTTATTGCTTTCCTTGTTTATTTTCCTGTTATAATGGGACAAAGTTTGGATCATGACTGCATTAACGAACTTGGCATTTAGGACGACAAAATACCGGGATGTTAGGCGTGACGGCAGATGATTACGTACACCAATCAGAATTTGGATGCCAGGAGCTAAGACTGCAGATATTGCTAATCCGGGTGTTCCGTAATCGGAAACTGGGATAAAATACGCATGGCCACCGCGCCGTAACCAGTTTATATCTTAGTAGGAAGTTTTTTGTTTTGCCACTAGAACTGTCTGAACACGTGGAATGGACTCGAGGTTAAGCTGACTCTTTGCATGGCTACGCAATTTGACATTTTTTAAACACACTTCCTCTGACCGCAGTTTATTGCAAATTTTAGTCAAGCAAAAAAACACCTGTCGATAAAAGCATGGGTCTGTTATGGAAAACAAGACGTGATCAACGCGCCCTTCGTTGTCTGTTTGATCGCAGTGCTTGGACAGTTCCGCTGACAAATTGAGAGCCCCTGCTAGGGGACATGCGCACTAGAAACAACGCTAGGTCGACCTCATCGTTAGTAAATATCTTTTGTGTCACTACCCCACACTCAGATTTGAATGAAACCACTTTCAATACCTCATTCTCGAATGAGCTGTATGAAAACATGGGTTGAATATTAATCTTTATCGTTCGCCTGCTCCATTTATAATTATGAGTTATTAACAGTGTAACATTTACTCGTAGTTTCACAGTGTGAGACAGCTTTCACGACACACGCCGTTTCACACGAGTGCGGCAAGGATCGCTAATAAAATCACATTTCAATATGTCTACCGATTACCTCTTCACTGATTGGTTTTTTATTTGGTCTTCCTCTCCGTACAATTTCAACACCCTGAAACCTCATGTATTAGTTAACATGTTGTAACCCACGTCTCACTTCCGTATGCGAGAGTAACACTCAGCGGCATATTAAAATTCTAGCATGTGTTTTCTGCTAGTAAAGTATTTGTCTCTGGTATATGGACAGTAACACGTTTTTTTTGGGAGGTGCTTCCCGAATTGACTGGGGCCGCAGCGGTGTAGTAGTCAGACTACAAGTCTCCCACCAAGGTGAACTGGGTTCGCTTCCCGACGCGGTCGCCTGGATTTTTGCACGAAGGAAACGTGGCGGACGTTGCCGGTGGCAGACGGGTTGTTCTCCGTGCATCCCCCTCCCCCTCCTATCGCCTTTGCATACCGCCATTGCTCCATATTCACATAATTTCGCCTTCACCGGCGCTAGAGAATTCGCTGTTAAGGAAGAATCAGAGTGCCTTCAAATAGAGCACCGAACCAGAATGTACAACATCAGAATTCATTGAAAATTAGAATACACGCTACCAAAATTTTCAGAAAATTGCGATTTAAGGTGCATGTGAAAGAAGAAAGCATACACTCGTAACACTAAAAAAGGTTTTACTAGAATTTACTAGATTAAATGTTTAAAAATCGAATAACGAAAGCTTATTTGAATTAAAATTGAAGTGTTATTTTTCATTTTGGTTAACGAATTTAACAAAAACAAAAGATAAATTTACGGAGACAATTATACGGAGATTATAATAATAATTACTCTGTATGCAACAAAGAATTAAACACATTTTTTACAAATATTTTTAGTAATTGATTTTATACAGATCTATTTTAGTTAGGCGATATTAATTATCGTGAGTGAAATGGGTTGATTACAGAAAAATTATTTTTAAACATTATTACTTATTTATTATTGCATACTTCTAGAGCCGCTTATTACTATACTAATCTTGCTTGCAGAAGTTTTTTTTTGTTGCGAAATATGCTTTTCGAAGCATTTAGGATGGAAACACGCTTAAATTTTAATTCGACATAATCTTTTATAAAAATATTTTTTTTAAACTTTCTAAATATGTAAAATATGGCAACATATTTTTCAATGTTACGAAATNATCTTTTATAAAAATATTTTTTTTAAACTTTCTAAATATGTAAAATATGGCAACATATTTTTCAATGTTACGAAATATATGTATTCTTCTTTCGTATGCAACGTAAATCGAACTTTTCTAACAATTTTGGAAGCATTGCGACGACAATATAAAACAGCACACACAAGCTTCACGTTCCTCAGAATTTTAAGACGTGACTACAGAGTTTTAATACAGCAGTCTGTTCGAAAAAAAAANACACAAGCTTCACGTTCCTCAGAATTTTAAGACGTGACTACAGAGTTTTAATACAGCAGTCTGTTCGAAAAAAAAACACAACATTGTAGCTATAGTTCGAGACACTGTTTTACAGAAGAATAAATGTCGTAAACAAAGGGCTNGAAAAAAAAACACAACATTGTAGCTATAGTTCGAGACACTGTTTTACAGAAGAATAAATGTCGTAAACAAAGGGCTAGTTACATCTCGCGTATGTCATGTATCACAAGCGTCTTACAAATTTGTTAGCATACAAGTATTTTATTTTTGGTTAAATTGAACTTTTACTTATTTTTTTTATCCATTAATTATAAGTGCATTCGTTTGTAATTAATATGAATA
This sequence comes from Clitarchus hookeri, assembly GCA_002778355.1. Lineage (NCBI taxonomy): Eukaryota > Metazoa > Arthropoda > Insecta > Phasmatodea > Phasmatidae > Clitarchus > Clitarchus hookeri. The sequence continues at coordinate 74,617 of NQII01003741.1, read as the reverse complement.
AATACAGGGATAAAATAATTTTATTGGTAATGCCTAGTAAGACATAGCTCTTATGAAAAATGTTATTAAACTGAGATTGCGCACGAATGCGGTTCGTTGTCCCTTAGGTTTAATTTTCTAAACATAGTTTGCATGAGGCGGAGGAATATCCTGAAAGTAGAACTTAAGCAGAGCTTCAGTAAAGGTGGCAGTAACCGCGAATGGAATATAGACTATTTTTTTAAAATTAAATGCAGACACGATTGTTCACAGTGAGACTCGTATGGCAACTAATTAGGTCTCTCAGTCCAGCTCCCAAGTTCACTGTTCCCGAACGTCTCCAAGGAGCGTGGCTACACCGTAAAAAAAAATTATGGTAATCTTCCTAAACTGTAATGGAAGTTTTTAACACATACAGTGTATGGAAATAATACTACGNTGCATGAGGCGGAGGAATATCCTGAAAGTAGAACTTAAGCAGAGCTTCAGTAAAGGTGGCAGTAACCGCGAATGGACTATAGACTATTTTTTTTTAAATTAAATGCAGACACGATTGTTCACAGTGAGACTCGTATGGCAACTAATTAGGTCTCTCAGTCCAGCTCCCAAGTTCACTGTTCCCGAACGTCTCCAAGGAGCGTGGCTACACCGTAAAAAAAATTATGGTAATCTTCCTAAACTGTAATGGAAGTTTTTAACACATACAGTGTATGGAAATAATACTACGTGCCAGGCTGAAAATATGGGAATGTTTAGCATCGCTACTATACGAAGTTGGGAACTTCCCTACGCATTTGACTCTTTCCCCGAGCAACTCTAGGAACGATACCACGGATGTATGGGATAATATTTTACCATTCGCACCTCGTCGCTGTACGTGCACACTGATATGGTAGATTTGCAAATAATTTCTTATAGAGTGTACTACGCCTAGATGTAGTATGGTGCGGGTGTGGGAGGGGTACCCGCTACACAGGGCCGGGGAGAGACTGTGGCCGTCGACGACTTTCCCCGGCGGCCCGGCCGACCCACTTGCGGCTGCTGCCAAGGTCGTGGACCCCGCTCTGCCCGCTCCCGCCGTCACTGACCACAACAAACAGTCTCTCAAGCTACCCCNCATAATTATATGCGGTCTCATCCCTCTGCTTAAAATAAATAAATAAATAAATAAAGGGTTTTGCTTGATCCAGTCTCCAACCGGTGGCTATCACTCGGTTTGCGACATAATGTATCCACACACTGACATTTTGCAGACCTACCCACACTGTTTTAGCTCCGCACTATATTATGCCACCACCGTCAATAAGTTCGTAGGCTGAATGGCGCTCAGAGTGTGTGCAGCCACGTACCACACCCGNTATGCAGCCACGCACCACGTCCACCCACGAACTTATCGACTGTGCTACGTATACGTATATGGCATCGCGATTGTTATGCTGAATTCTGATCTTGGTCTGTGCTGTGTCATTGTAACATTAATTGAATAAAGTGCCTATCCCACTATCTCCCGGTTTATAAAGTATTTCCATTGAAGTTTGTCAAATTTAGGATTAATTTAACTTTACGCTATCATTCATTCCACGCACGTCTTTGCGAAATTTTGTGGATTGTTTGCTAGGTGTGATTTTCACACACAGCTCGACAGAGTTTATGAAGCTTTTACTCTTAGTATCTATTACATACGTTCATAATTTAAAAATAATTCCGTACCAGGTGGCCGGAGTACAAGCACACAGGGGGCCACGGTGGTGTAGTGGTTAGACTACCCACCTCTCACGTAGGCGAACTAGGTTCGATTCCCGGNAGCACACAGGGGGCCACGGTGGTGTAGTGGTTAGACTACCCACCTCTCACGTAGGCGAACTAGGTTCGATTCCCGGCGGGGTCGCTCCCTGATCTCCGCATGTAGGAATCGTGCCGGACGATGCCGCTGGTCGGCGGGTTTCCGCGGGGATCTCCCGTTTCCCCCGTCTTTTCATTCCGGTGCCGCTCCATACTCACCTCGCTTCACCCCCGTCCGTTCTCAAGATCTCGATGTTAAGAGCCGCCCAAATCTCTTCACTCACTCACTTACAATTACACACAGACACAAATAGCGTGGCAGTTCCTTTGATATGAGCGTGCCCACACTATGATTGGCTGTGTGAGGCTCCGGGAACGAAACTTGTGTCTGACTGGCTCCTGCATGGCACAGAGATTCCCTATTGGCTGTGCTGCCAACTGGCGACTAGGTTTCCANAGCACACAGGGGGCCACGGTGGTGTAGTGGTTAGACTACCCACCTCTCACGTAGGCGAACTAGGTTCGATTCCCGGTGGGGTCGCTCCCTGATCTTCGCATGTAGGAATCGTGCCGGACGATGCCGCTGGTCGGCGGGTTTCCGCGGGGATCTCCCGTTTCCCCCGTCTTTTCATTCCGGTGCCGCTCCATACTCACCTCGCTTCACCCCCGTCGGTTCTCAAGATCTCGATGTTAAGAGCCGCCCAAATCTCTTCACTCACTCACTTACAATTACACACAGACACAAATAGCGTGGCAGTTCCTTTGATATGAGCGTGCCCACACTATGATTGGCTGTGTGAGGCTCCGGGAACGAACCTTGTGTCTGACTGGCTCCTGCATGGCACAGAGATTCCCTATTGGCTGTGCTGCCAACTGGCGACTAGGTTTCCAGGCGCTGATTGGAGAACGGCGTTCCGACATTCTTGTTGGCCAGTGACGCCATTTTGCTGGCGTGTACAGGCAGAGTTCGCTGAATGAGTGGCTGTTTCACCTCTATATTCGCACGTACTCTGTGTCCTCGCTTTTGGTTAGTAATCAGTTTGTTCCGGAGTACCAAGAGATGCGGAAAGGATCGTCCAACCAGTATTTGAGGGCGCCCTGCTGACATGACTAAAGTCTTTATGCACTGAAGTTAACACAATTGTTTGAGAAAGAAAACGCAGCGACTGTTCTATTTAGTTACTACATAACTTGCCCCAGATTATAGCAGACAGCTAATAACCAACGGACCCAAAAAAAAAAAAACAACAAAATTACTTGTAATTCGACATTACTGGAGGCGAGTGAGTAATTAATACTTTCGTGCTAAACTGACAACAGTTCTGTATATGCGTTTAGTACTACTGGGGAAGTAACATAAATTCCTCCTGCCTAACCTTACCAGTTTTCAACACGTTGCCTTGAATGAATATTTAACTAATTGCGATAACATTTTTTATGTAGTCAGTAGCAAATCGTGTGTCATCGGAAAGTAATCTTTTAAACGTCCGGCAGCTGGGAGCGTCGAAACCTCCCGTATTTGCACAATCCCTTTAAGTTAGCGAGTGAAGAGATTTGGGCGGCTCCTAACGGCGAGGTCTTGAGAGCCGACGAGGGTGATGCTAGGTGAGTATGGAGCAGCGCCGGAATGGAAGGACGGGGGAACGGCCGATCCCCGAGAAAACTCGCCGGCCAGCGGCATCGTCCGGCACGATTCCCACATGAAAAAATCCGGGAGCGACCCCACCGGGAATCCAACCCGGTTTGCCTAGGTGGCAGGCGAGTAGTCTAACCACTACACCAACGCGGCTCCAAAATCCTCTGAGATGTTGACAGAATAATGTGAAACGGTAAATATTAGCAGTCACTGCGAATGGAATTTTTAAATGTCACCTTACAGCACTTGGCAAGTTAAAATAAAAAAATATTGTTTTATGTTTGTAACGACTTGCGTTATACCAAGCGCAGACCAGAAATGCGTGCTGTCCGTGGAAGCAAGCCGTTGACACTTCCAGTTGGAAGGTTTCGAGTCCCGAACTGGGACAGAAGATACAATTATCAGAGCTTTGCAGAGCACTACTTTTAATACATGAGTAAGTTAACAAAAAAGGCGATTTAAAATTGGTAAAATAGAATCAGTATCGGGACTCTAAAAATTTCGAAAATTTAAGCGTCCGACGGGAAGCCTTAGGTTAGAGTCCGAAAAAAACCTCCCGAGATCGTCATCGAACTGATCTCAGCAACAACCTTAACCTTAATTGTTACTTATCATGCGCATTGTCCTAAAGTTTGGTCCTAGTGGCCAGGATGCCCAACAGGCAGACCAAGGTCACGGTTTCAATTCTCGGCCAGGTCGGGAAATTTCAGGACCGGTAAATTTACTTTCCGACTGCAGGAATGCGTGTTGTGTTGTAGCACCTGCAGAAGGAAATGGAAAAACACCGCGGAATCATTTAGCATACGGAGCCTCGCGCGCGCCTTAACTCTTCCTGGAGTCACGACGTCCAGTAAACAGTAGAATATTGCTATTAAACATTATTTTATGTCTTATTTTGATAACACACGCATACTGTGCCTCGTGTAAATGTATCACTGTTCCTCATCACTTGGGTGGTGGCTAAGCCCCTCAGCGCGGGGGAGGTACAAGGCCCGTGAGGAAGGGGGCCTCTGGTCTTCTCCTTCATATTTCATTTCATATCGGTGGGTTGGGAGGGGTTAACTCCCCCCTAGGACTCTCTTATAAAATGGTTAATGCAGTTAATGGCAAAGATCCCCACTGCCGTAACAGGAGTAAGCATTGAGCAAGCACATAGTCAATAAATATATTTTATTTTAACCTAGTGCGATGGNCCACTGCCGTAACAGGAGTAAGCATTGAGCAAGCACATAGTCAATAAATATATTTTATTTTAACCTAGTGCGATGGAATATACACACCGTGTTTATTCCTCGCATGGCAATATTTATTTAAAAAGGTAGTTAGAGGGTAAAAAATGGCTGAAAGAAAATAATAACCAGGTCCTCGAAAGTGCTCACTTTACCACGAACAGCCTACACATATAACTGGTCACGTTATTGTTGCGGCTAAAACATTGTAGGAAGCTATTGCCATCTCTCGGACATCTCGACAAGGTAAACGCGAACGACGCGACGCAGGAACTGCTCCTCTTTAATCGATTTCCAAACTTTCCGTGCATACGTCAAAGACCAATCCAGTCGCCCGTGGCAGCCACCTTCACGCAGAGACAAGGGCAACCCAGGATAATAAATAATTATTCCCACTCCCTGCTACCCACATTGTCCATCTTCCCCTGCCCTAAGCTGCCTTCACTAAAGTGGGACGTATTGCTTAGAAGTCAACCAGATGGCGTTCGCTGAAACAAACAGCTTCAGCAGTGTGCCCTATAATTTAAAGAAGCTTATGGGGGTAGTATCGATTCCATCTTTGATTGTTCTTACAAATCTTCATGACGAAAATGCATGACCAGATATAAAGAATCAAAGCTTGGCATGACATAGAGGACTACATAACGAATTTTCTGAAAATTTGCACGGTTTCAATTATACCTGTATTTTCCCACGTGGTATTGGCATTATTAATTAATTAGGTCATATTTGATCATGTTTACAGATGTGAACCAAATCATGTAAGAAAAATAAGTTGGATTTCGAAATAACTCTTAGGATGTTCCCTATGCTTTGACTAGCTCGGTTTTTAAATATTGACTCCGAAATTTAAGTTATGGAGTAAAATACGTAAATCCAAGATGGCAAGGATACTTCCTCCTCGAATTATATGTTTTAAAGTAATACATGAAACCATAGTTTCAGCTCACGTACCGAGGATGTATATTTCGTCTGTAAGGTCGGATCTGCACAAAGAGCAATGAATGTGTGGTGGAGAGAGGGAGTCCAGCTAGCCTTGCGACCGTTAAAGGCATACAGTTGACACTTGTATTGGCGACTAGTTAATATCACTCCTTATGAGACTGAGGTGGGCCATTGTTTCCACTTAAGTCTCAAGTACCCCTCGAGGACCCCACGCAAGGAATGTATAGCCTTCTTGATAGGAGTGTACATCACACGGGCTGCTAAGGTTACGTTGTATTGTCGTGGCTAGAAGTTTATGATAGTTCTGCGCAAGGAAAACTGTTAGTCTTGCCACACAAGTTCGAAAATTCAAAAGTTATTCACCAGTCGACTTGCACAGTTCGAAGAAATAACTTGTGCACGGGTCCACAACTCGCCAGACGAGAGATAAATTGAGATTCCATCGGAAGTGGTTGGTTAGGAAGTACATACTATGCTGAATTGGGTAATGGTTACGGATACAAATGATAAGAGACAACGAGACCTGATGACTGTAGTGGACCCCGAACTGCTTGCATTACCAACTCGATGCTCGTATTCTGAGTCAATCGGCGGGCGTGGGTCTCCCAACTATCGCCGGCCCAATATACTCGCTACGTGAGCGTAACACTCTGGTATTAGGGCAACACTGAACACGACAGCCTGTGACGACATGTCTTCTCACACAACACAATATGTCCTGCACACAATGTCTCTAACATCAACATTATCAAGATCAACTGTTAACGGCTAAGAAGAATCATAAGACCTTTAAGGAGGGGAAAAGGGGAGAAGTATCAATTAAGCCATTGCTACGTTTTGCAGTAACACCTTGAAAAGCGAAACCAAACAAGAACGATACCAAAACATAACTTTATCAACGCGGCCTCATCATCCTGCAGAACTTATTGTCTTGGTTGTCCATGTCGAATGCAACACACCTCCATTGTTTTAGTCTATTCGCGGTTGCTTCACACTTTTTTAGTCAACCTTTGAAAAATCACCCCATGAATGACGTGCATGTTTGTTTCCTAAATTTGCCATGTATCACAAACACTTTGGTTAAATTGAACTTTTACNCCCCATGAATGACGTGCATGTTTGTTTCCTAAATTTGCCATGTATCACAAACACTTTGGTTAAATTGAACTTTTACTTATATTTGAAATATAAACTATAACATTTAATTTATAATCAATACTATTAAAACAGGGACATAATATTTGTGTTGGTAATGCCTAGTAAGAAATAGCTCTTATGCAAAATATTGTTACACTGAATTCAAATCAGNCCCCATGAATGACGTGCATGTTTGTTTCCTAAATTTGCCATGTATCACAAACACTTTGGTTAAATTGAACTTTTACGTATATTTGAAATATAAACTATAACATTTAATTTATAATCAATACTATTAAAACAGGGGNTTGTTTCCTAAATTTGCCATGTATCACAAACACTTTGGTTAAATTGAACTTTTACGTATATTTGAAATATAAACTATAACATTTAATTTATAATCAATACTATTAAAACAGGGGCATAATATTTGTGTTGGTAATGCCTAGTAAGAAATAGCTCTTATGCAAAATATTGTTACACTGAATTCAAATCAGTGGAAAACCACTGATTCGCAGTGAAATTCAACAACTCGAATCAGTGAAAATAGCTCCACTTAGAATCAGTGGAAAACCACTCATTGTTTCAGTGAAATAATTTCACTGATTGAATAAGTGACATGAAATAATTTCTCTGATTGAATAAGTGACGGCCGACTGCGTGTGGCAAATAAAATATAGGTTTTTATTGATTTTAGCAAAAAATTAAATATAGTTTTTTATTCATTTTAGCAAAAAAAAAAAAAACGACACATAAACATATTTCCGATAGTTTATATTTATATTGCACAATTTTCCGTAATTTAAAAGAGTAAAAAAACTTTCCTGGGTTCCCGGGATTGAACCTACGCAATTCCCAATCCCCTTTATTAGACCATTACATTACCAAATTTTTTTAAAGGTTTGCTTTATTGACTTTATTGACCTATACAATTGCCATTGGACATAGCGTGAATGACATTTGACAGTTTGTGTGTGTATGTTGCCGTGTGGCCGTTGAGTATAGATATACCTAGAGTGGACTTCCCCAGGTTAAAGTTTCTGACCATTCCAGCAGGTAATAATCTGTAGTTCTTGGCATGAACACTATGCAGCGCTAGTCCATTTTCGTGATGGCTGCGTGGAGAAGTCGGCAGCTTTGCCACTGTGACATCTACCCTCTCTCTCATACTCAATCTCTGTCGCTCCCAGACCAAACTCCGCAACAGTAGAACGTGTTCTGAATGTCAGCTATATCCACGAAGCTGAGACAGACGAGATGAACTCAGAACACAGCAGACGGTGTTGTTGGCGGGAAACGCTTATTTAAAGTAATGCAAGTTAAAACAATATTAAAACGTCGTGTGCGTGCACATGTTAACGATTATATTTGTTCACAAAAATAAGCTTCTCTGATAGAATATGTCGGCTTTGAAGTTTGATCTGCTTATATGAGGTTGTGATATTCAAAGTTAGGTTAGGAACAAATGTGAACATAACAGGCTTGCCGCCTATTTACAATGGCTAGAATTAAGAATTAAATCAATATTGGAAACGCAAAAACAGAAGACGTGTTTCCGTGTGACACATAAGCGCTTACTGCATAATTTTTCATTCATATTTTTTATTGTAAACTTAGCTTAACTATTAGCGATTGACACCGAGTCTTTGCATTCAATCAATGTTTAGTGTAAAAATAGTTATATTTTGTAATGTAGTCTGAAGTAAAATACTGCGACTCTCTTTGTTGTGTCTAATTTTTAAGAGTTCGTTAGTGTTAACATTACTTATAATAACACCAGCGTTAACGTTTTTCGCACTGTTATGAGTACGAGGTTGCAGTGTAGAATATAAAATGGTGAGCTGTGTTACACTCGTGTAACTGCAAACACACATAACTTCCAGAGTTTCAGACAATAAACACTTATGTACATCATTATTGTAAACATGGATCTTACAGAGGACATTTGTATTGTCGCTTTTAAAAAAAATCTGTTTGAGTTGAACCTTATACGTGATCCTCAATGCCCTTTTCCCGCAGTATGCATGAGGTTTTCTGCTTGATGTGATGCACACTCATACAACGTTCGCATTCGTCAAAGTACGTTATGAAAACGCTACTACGCTGTATGACGTCATTCATGATTAATATGAAATTCTTAATTGTAAAAGCTAACAGTACTCGTATTTTATCAAGACCACCTAAACTACAGTAAAATAATAAATAAGAATTAAAAACAATGACCATTATATATTTTTGAAAATTAATTTTCACAGAGGTAAATAAAACTAAATAGTAGTTTTTATCGCTGCAAATTTCATCAAATACATAATTATACGACATAAACGAAACACATGCCATGGTCGCCACTAGTAAATCATGAGTTCGATATTCACAGCTGCAACAAAAGCTGATAACTCGCGTGAGACAAGCTCGCCTTTAGCAGAACGTGAACGAACACGTGGGTGAGCCGAGACCAGGACGATGCCCTACTTTTGCCGGCTGGAGAACTGGCAAAACCACTCGGATGGCGAGGTATTTTGACTGCTGCATCGTCTACTGCCTGCTAACCCAGTCGAGAACACTAGCGCTCCTCTGCATCAGCCCAAGAACTTACATAAAAAACTGGTCATACTTTTCCCTATCCAATGACCGCTCTTGTGAATATGTTTAACCCAATGGTGTGACGAGCTCAAATAGACCGACTTGATTACAAATCCACAGTACACACGTGTGCGACATGCGAACTGAAAATCTGCAGCGGAGGAACCGAGGCGCGAACTCCCGACCCTCCAACGACAAGTCGGCCACTCTGCTCCCGAGCTGTGGTGGCAGAGCACCCTTGAGCTACGAAGTTAACGTTGACATCAAACGACAATATTTGTGGTATAGCCATTCATCGAATGTATATAGTTTTAAATGGTATGCCCTTTCTTTGCGCTGACTAAACCATAATATATACATCATGTTAATGTACTACAGAATTGTAGCTCTAAAAAAGGTCTACAGAAAAGTCCGTGTTGGCATATGTTTATATTTTAAGGATGACCCACAGTAGCCATTTTTGTCTTTCAAAGTTTGATAAAAAGTAATGGTTCATTTGCGAAGCCGTTTTGACCGACATAGTATTAATTATTATTAAATTAAATATGTTAGTTACCTTAAGCATTTAGTTAAGATCAAATTTGTCCTTTATACTATATAATTTAATTGAATATCGTAGAATATATAACAGGTTTTCCTATTATACCCGGGCAAAGCCGGGCAGTTCTGCTAGTTAAATACAAACGTGGCCCGGTGTGAAACGTGCATCGATAGTGCCACAGAGTTTTCGAACGCGCGTGTACTCAAGACTGCCGTGGACCTGATGCCGAGGTCTACACGCAAGACCGTCGACTGTACCGGCTGACGACGTGTGCGCGGGAAGGATGTGTTTTCTTTGATCTCCTACAAAAGGAGGGCGGCAGCGTGGCCGACGATTGAACCTGACAAGACTTGACGTTGTCAACACCAACTCCTGAAGCCTCCACTTACTTCCTGACTTTTGTGCTTCACGTACGCGATGCCGAAATAGTCGCTGATGAATACAAAACGCTGCGAGGGCGACATGAACATTATCCATTTATGTTTGACCGTGGTTTGTTTATAAAATACAGTATGCATAATTTGGTTAAAGTATATTTTATATTTTTGTTATGTGTATTTAATATTATCATAAAGGCACTTGCCCATAATTAAGCAGGGATGCGCTCTGGAGTGTTTGTCCTCATACATTTAATCACAAAGAAAATATGCGTAAATAAACACTAATTTATTTACGTTCAAAAGTGGTTAGAATTAAGTGCTGATATGAAATTGGGCCGTGTTAAAATCCAGCTCCACAGCGAAAAATTTAAATATATTTTTATTTATTGTTTGTACACAGTAAAACACCCACATGGCGAAAAAAAAATATANGCTCCACAGCGAAAAATTTAAATATATTTTTATTTATTGTTTGTACACAGTAAAACACCCACATGGCGAAAAAAAAAATATTATTTTTTTAATTCCACTTCAAAGACAGAAAATACGGAAAAGCAGACACGCGAACTTACGAAAAATTCCGTTAATATCCAGGAAATTGCACGTTAGTTACGGGAATTTCGCTACCAAGAAATCAGCGTGCCCGTGAATTTTGCAAAAATTACTAAATATTTTTTTTTCGTGGAATTTCTCAGAAAAATTACTTACATTTCTGTATCGAAGGTGTTTTATAAATGTCAAGAGTAATAACAGGTGTAATCGTGACGTATCTATGTTTCTAACAACTTCACAAAATCACTCCACCGACACCTGCGTGCAAGTCTGTAGGCAAAGGGCACTGTCAGCGTTTACACCCGGCGGAAGGACACACAGCGAGATGGAATAAAGAACTAAGCACGGTCTTCAAAAGTGCTCGATTAGCCTTGAACAAGCACACATGATGCAGTAATAACTTCTCCGTGTTCATAAATCGCTCTTCTATATTTGGCAGTACGAAGCCGCATATACATCACTTCGTAATAGATGGTAAGTTGAACTCGACAAAGTACTCTATAACTTTGAAAGATTTTTTTTTTAAACTGTGACACGTAAATTAATATTCATTGTGACCACTTAATAAAAAAAAAAGCTACATTTTCCATATCCATGATCCAGCCACGTACATAACAAACATATTTTATCTGATGTTGTGACAACATTGTTAATGCTACTACAATATAATTTTTTTGTTATCTGTGAGCTGTCAGTAACTAATTTTAAAGGAAACGTTCAGTACTTTTGTAACAACATTACCTTCTTACGGCTCTGTCAACATTAAGGAGGTGTTTATGTTGCAGCAAAACCAGTTTTGTGTTGAATTGATGTTAACGTTTGTGTTTTCAACTATCTTGCAATTTATTTGCTTTTAAAAAAA
>NQII01003741.1:20143-62906 GCA_002778355.1 Clitarchus hookeri | reverse complement strand
CCCGACGCCTTACCAACTGCTCTATCTTAACATGTACTCAGTACTAACAGAACGACCAACTGCAGTTCTCTTTCGTTACGTGGAAATGCTTTATGCTGTATAAACATTTGCACAATTGGCCCACGTAAACTGAAACTGCTTTGCAAGGCTTGAGAGCTGATCTAAGCTACATTTAGCTCTCACACTATACTTTAAAATTTAAACACAGTGGTTTAATTTCACGAGGTTATCGCTGTTCACTACTCACTACTATCCGCCAATTTTACAACTCCAAGTCGGTGTAAACTTGTGTTGGATGGACATTTCTTTAATGTTGCAGTAACACAAAATATTTTGTTCTTCCTGTTATTTGTAGCGTAATACAACTTTTGGTTGCGGCAACATTACTTAGATACTTTATTAACGTTAACACATTACTAGTATATTTGCATTATATTAATATAAGACTTTGTAAATGGTAACATTATTAACCTTGTCACAACATTATTAATTTTACTATAACTTACACGTTTAAAGAAATTCCTCGATAGTAATTTTTTGGTTGCAAGAACATAAGACTTTTTTCTGTGCAGGATCGCTTTAAACCTAGAAACTAAATTGCATTGCATAATAATATGTGGGTTTGTAAATAAAAGTGCAAAAATTGGCCTATAAATGTTTAATTACTAAGATAATTAACGCAAATAATCACCTATATTCCCTGGTGATATTGCTTATTACTGACGAAATCGAAGGGATTAAATATGTAATCAAGACTTATTTTTATAGGGCCATGACAATAGGAAATACGGATTATACAGAACAGAACATCTTAATACCAACGTTGGAAATGAAATTACGTAGAAATTTAAATAAAGTGAAATACCAGGGGAATTCAGCTTAAAAGACCATTCTATACCACAATCTTTCCGTGGCCAGCTTGGCTAAATCCCGGGAAAGCACGCATATACACGCAAACGGACAAGAAATAAAACGTTTCGACGGTAATGGCTGGCAAGCACGCGAGAATGTTTCCGAAAATGCAGCCAAATTGTAAGGAAATGCTCGTTAGTGTTTTAAATTAAAGCAACGAAGGAAAAAAAAAAACGGAGAGCAAAAAATGCGAGAGTAAATTAAAATGAGAGACAAAAAAAAACACCCTTTGATAACCGTGGAATATGAACGCAGATGTAAAAAAGGTTGGATAAATATTCAGTTTATTTAAATATCAACAGTCTGACCCTCGTAATTACTGCGTAGAGTGATAATTCTATGGTTACAGTATACATTAAAAAAACCCTCCCCAAAATTTTAGCATGCAGTGTGGAAATACTGTCTTACCTTGTGTATAACGTCGACTCTGAAAATAAATTGAACATCCTGATAAGCACGATAACCTTTGCTAACGGTAATATAAATGTTTGTGTACGTTACACAAATTACACTTAGCGATTACGTAAGCAGAAGTTTTAAGTTTGCTTTCAGATAAAATGCCCCAGTTGTCATCATCGGTTTCAGTTCAAGATGTGGTATTTCAGAAACACTTTCAACACATTTACAATTCACGAAAGTAAGTATTTGCGATCTAGATGGCGTCATTTTACACCTGAATCTTCGGTCACGTTTACGTGGTGGCCACAAAATTTTCCTAAATTGGCGATTGCGGTATTATTGATAAAATCCACACGCTTATATGAAAACTCCATAAAAATTATAACACAAATTATATTATTACCTTATCTTGTAGAGAAGACGCCAGTGTCTAGCATTAAATGTCGCTAAAACTATCTTACTTGCGCATACTCTAGTAGCTACAGCTTTCCTGAAGGATCTTTAAAGGAATCTTATTACGTGGAATATGGACTAAGTGTGTTCTTCGTAAATATGCGTTGTCCTAATTTATTTCGTCGTATAGAGTTTTAAAATCTGATGCGAGAAAACTACAGATTGGTCAATACTACAAAATACATTCAACAATCTTTATTGTAAATACTTTAACAAGAGTGATCTAATATTAAGCTGTTGTCTTACGCCGTATTTTAGAGTTTTTAGTGTGGCTAAAGAAAATATTCGAAAGGCACATGTCCGAACACACTGTTCCAACAGAAATGTACATAATGTTATTATTTAAGATTTCTAGCCGTTAGAACTCATGAGATTTCTTTCTGTCGGCAACAGTATGAACGAACATGCTAGCGTTGGCTAAGCACGTCCCGTGCTTCTTAAGAAAGAACAGTAGTGACTTGCGGTGTTTGCGCCAGAAGCTAGATTCGCTCTCGTAGCTTTATACACTTCCTGATTTCCTTCCACTGACGAAGGTACTCTGGCATTTCTTTCTGGCTGGGCATCTGCGTGGGCTACTTCATACTTCTGTGTACCTCCGGATTGCCTGTTGGTTTACTGTTATCAATCTCCGCGAATTTACGGATGTTCGCTCTAGGCATACGTCTAACGCTGGTAGAAGAAGCTGCGACGCGAAACTGATCTCCGTGTCCCGGAACTGTACCACTAATTGGATGCCGCAGACGGACATTGTCGAAAAAAATGAAGAGTTAGTTCTTCACCAAGATAATTTGAAAATAGTCGTTCCTGACGCCAGTGCGTAAACAAGGAAATTCTCAAGAGGGCTATACACAAGCTTAGGCGCACCAGGCTTAGCAGTGTCAAAGCACACACAAATTAGAACTACAAAAAAAATGTATTATTGATTATTTTTGAACTTAAATATGTAATATGCATTGCTGATCTTTTTGAAAAACCGTAACTACTTTTATAAACGAACATTAGTAAAATTTTAACATGAAATGCAAATTCAGAAATTGTTGTAATTTACCTCATATGCAAAACACTGGTTTGATTTCTGTTTAAGTAGAAAACAAATACACAGTTTTGATATTAATAATTAAAGGCTTTGGTATGTATTAACCTTTATATTAGTTGAAAATCTTATATGGGAAAAGGGTGGATGGGGTTACAACCATCTTAACCTAGGACAGTCGTACCACTTGCACCTACGCTTTTCAATGCTTGTGAGGTACAGAATGAAGGAGCCGCTATTGGCCAATGGCGTCGCTAGCTGGTGCATCTATTGCGATAACTCCCTCCTACAACGTAGCGACTGAACTTGCATGCAGGTTTTATCGTCCTGCAGCAGCGGAACGCACTGTCCCATCAGTGGCAAGCCTGAAGCAGAGGCCAAAGGAATCATCTCTCAAAGTTATTTTTAATTAGTTGGATTTCTATAGAACTTCATAAGGCATGGATTTCAGGTGAAGGAAGAGAAAAATGAGACTTTCGCCAGACAGACATTAGCTCGGCACACGCTAAAAATTGTTTTCTGCCTTTTGCAAACAATTCTTTACACAAAATAGTTGCAATAAATTATTTTTTCACATGTAAAATGTTGCATCCAAACATGAAACATAAATTATGTTTTTTTTTGTTTCTCCGAGTTAAAAATAAATTTGTAGTCTGCAGTATATGATTGTCAAAATTAAACTTTAGTGATGCACATTCCATAGTAACGTGTAAAATTTGCTCCAATTTACTTGCAGCGTTACAATAGTAATCCTGACAACTAGTTTCCAAAGAACTGTTTGTGAAAATACAAACAATTGTTTACGGTGCGCGTGACTTTCATCAACAACGCGGTCAATAGGGAAGGAACAAATTGATGAGACAAGCAAGAACGGGGAAAGAAATGGCCGCGAACTGATGTAAGGAAATATACCATAATTCGTCTAGGTGATTTCGGAAAACTATTAACAATCTAAATTAAGATCGCCGGATGGGGGACCAAACTGAACGTGAATCCCATGGTGTATCACCGCGTCACCTCGTTACAATATAAGAACTGCAGACTAGTTTAGTCCCTTGCACATGTCGTACTTACCCTCGCTTGTTCAGCACCTCAAACGCGCAAAAAGCAGCTTCAGGCAGGTGGGCTCGACTAGAAGACTTGCAAAAGAACTTGTTATATTAACATTGGCGCCCACGCTATATTTAGTATAGTTCGCTGACTGCAGTAGGATTCAAGCTGACTTATATGGGCGCGACCCAGATCGCGAAGTTAGTTGAACTCCCACTTGACCATATTTGCCCAATATTTGGACTCCTGCCCGCGTTCGAGGACAGCTCCTTCACAGCGCAAATGGTATGGCGAGGCGATATTGTCCCGATATTTCACAACTTCTGGCCCGTGGAGTAAGAAATACCAAGTCGCCCTTCAGAATGCTGTAGCTATACCAGTCAAAATGATTGAAAACGTCTGTCAAACTCATGACACAAATCAGAGTCCCTACCTGCAATGTAACCCCAGGATATAAAAGATGATTTTGGAATGAGTGCAGATATTTAGGGGAATGCGAGGGGGTGTCAGGACGAGTGTTTTGACTTATGAATATTGTGTTGGAAATGCGTCATTATGGTACAAATAAAATAAAACGCCAGACGCATATACTGTAAGCAATAATTATTATGTAAAGAATATGTAGCACAATCACTCGAAGCGAGTTGACATTGAAACCGCAAGTACAGTATTACAATAATTGTTCAAAGTGATGACCGTTGACCTGGTTGCACGGCGGCATACGTCGCACCAGTACCGCTGCACTCGAAGCAGCACGTGTGGCTGTAGTGATGATTGTCGTCGTCGACTTGACTCTGCCAGGTGGTTCTTGCAGCAGCGCATTACTGTCCTGCACTTCCCTGCGATTGTGTTATGGACAGACGAGGCGCTGTTTACTGGAGAGGTCATCTTCAACAGCAACAGCGCGTCTTGCGTTTTATTTTATTTGTAGCATAAGGGTGCATTTCCGACACCATGTTCATACACTAAAACACTCGTCTTGACATCCCCTTGCATTCCCCGAAATATCTGTACTCATTTCAAAAACATGCTGAATACAGTATGTTTCGATTCATGTAGGAAGCGAATGGGGCGCGGGCTGTTTACACTTCAAAACCAAAACAATAAGTCCATATGAACATATGCATTAGGTTAGATGGTGCCAAGATTCTGGTGGAATTGCCATCAACCGCACTTGATACACCCCCTGTTTGTGTCACTGCAGCCTTGCCTGTGCACGAGCAGTGATTCAAAGATACACAAGGAACGCGAAAAATCCATCTTGCATCTGAGTGCACGCCTGCAGCCTGCACACGTCGCATCAGTAACTGTCTGGCACGTTCAAACAGCCCAGGTGTTCCACATATCTGCTCGCAGCCTTGTTCCATACACCTGCAAAACGTTGCAATGTCCGCAGCACGTACTGCTTAAACGATGGCCTTGAGATGTCCCCACAGGTAATCGCTGTATTCAGATCAGAGGAACGCGCAGGCCATTGCACCTAATCCTCCACGACCCATATACCTGCGGGGAAAACCTATCTACTGAAATTCGGTGGTACCCCTTCATACATGAACCACATGCGATGTATCAGATCCAAAGGGACATCTTTGAGTTGCACATGTAACTGTTGTTCCAGAAATTTACAGTGCGACTGGACTGTCAAAAGCGTTGTGTCCGAAGTGACTTGAATGTCATCATTGAAATGGATCTAGCAACACACACTCCGCGTTCTCACCTAAAACACTGCACACAAACAAGGGTGTACCGACTACCCACAGGGGACATGGTAACACGAACCAGTAACCCGGGAAATATCGAACATACGATCCATGTTCACATGGACTTTTTATTGTGAGGTTTACTGTCCACACTCAGGGCACCTCTCATGTGAATCGACGCAAACTATTTATTTATCTCGTATATAAAGTTAGGAATGTTGCTTTAATTAATTGAATGCTCTAAATTATTGAAAAGGAACATTGCCGTAAGATTTTTGAAAATAAATGTAAATTTTTAGCTTACTAGAAGACACTAAGTATTTTATATAAAGTTTTGTTACTGATGTACGAGTTGGATACTCTGAAATAAAACACCAGTTAATGTTATTACGTACTTTTTCAGAAGTATTGAATATTCCCGGACAAAAATTTCAATTTAAAAGCTTACATTCCTGGCTTGCGTGTTTTCACGTAACTTATGATTACTAAACTGTTATGTGTCTAGTTAGGCCAGCATCACAACACATGTGCTCGGATGTGCAGCAGCAGTTAAAATACTTGAAACATATTTTCTGTGAGCATTTAAATAAACTGTATTCATTGCCAAAAAAAAAAAAAGTCTACGAACAAAAAAAAATTTTTAGATAATGAACAGCAAAAAAATAACGACTGTAAACGAGCGACTGGCAACAAACTGAAAATTATTTTGTTCTTTTCCGTACTTATCGACAAGGAAATAATTTTTCCAAATTTATGTTCTTTGTAGCTGTGTAGTCTTAGCGCTCCTTTGAGTTGTCGCACTGTGTTATCTGATATCATTTATTTCATTCAATTCATTATTGCAATGTGTCGTGGTGTTCATTGTGCTCGTTGCTCACCATTTTCTTGTCCAGTTTGTTGCCTGTCGCAAGTTGCTTCATGTTCTTATACAGTTCCTTGTTATTGCTTGTTCATTATTTAGTATTCTTTGTTTTGTTCTTAGGCTTATTTTCAGCAATGGAGACAGTCCATTTGAATGCTCACAGAAATCCTGCAACACTACTGCCATTAAACTTTGAAGATAATATCAGAATTCTTCCTTATACTGCGGACACCATAACTACCCTGAGGAACTAACGTTTGACAATTTCATCGATGGCAATCAACATCAACAAATTCACAATGTGAGTAAATTGTTCTAGCAGGCATATGTTTCAGTTAGTGCTGTTAATGATTACAAGACGTAGAACCACGACATAAANCGGACACCATAACTACCCTGAGGAACTAACGTTTGACAATTTCATCGATGGCAATCAACATCAACAAATTCACAATGCGAGTAAATTGTTCTAGCAGGCATATGTTTCAGTTAGTGCTGTTAATGATTACAAGACGTAGAACCACGACATAAATTTTCCGTCAGGAAATGTCCCTTGAGGGGTTTCCCGCACCTCAACAATCACGATTGTTCTGAAAGTCTCGACGACCNATTTCCGTCAGGAAATGTCCCTTGAGGGGTTTCCCGCACCTCAACAATCACGATTGTTCTGAAAGTCTCGACGACCAGAACACACATATTACGGTGTCGGACCAGACGGGCTATTTGCCAGCTGCAGCTTCACTCCACAAATTGGTGGACCCATCTACCGGGGTCTCTAAGGCGTTATTTTCGGACTGAGAGTTACCGGGTTCGAATTCCGGCTAAGCCATACTTATGTGTCATTTAAGGTGTAAATTCTGACAAGTTTATTTTAAAAGGCACCCTTGTCCGTTATCTGCTTCAAGCACACAAAATAAATATAGGCGTAAATTAGCCCAGGAAAGTAATAACTCCCACAAAGCGTTTTCTTATTCTTTTGCCACACAGCCTAAGACAATCACATGGAAGACCTTGCAGGTATGCACCACAGCAGACAGCGTTTGATTAGGACCATCAGGTCTCCGAAAAAAATAATAATTCACAACGACAAACCCTTATTTATGAAATAGAAAATTGTGTGAAGCATCGAAAGTCTTCGTGATTTTGAACTGACACAACCGGTTCTGATATGCAACATAATTCGACGTTTCCACAAATAATTCAATCAAACAACGAACGCAGAAAAGTTGTCATCTGATTATTGTCAACTGATAGTGGGTAGAGTATTTGCTTCATACAACGACAGAGACACGAAAAATAACTTCTGGTAACACTCGCTCACTCATTCATTCAATCACTCACTTTCTCTCTCTCTNACGACAGAGACACGAAAAATAACTTCTGGTAACACTCGCTCACTCATTCATTCAATCACTCACTTTCTCTCTCTCTACGCACGTACACACAAACACACACGCCTACACCATGTGTACACTGATTACACAGAATATTTCTGTNTCTCTCTCTCTACGCACGTACACACAAACACACACGCCTACACCATGTGTACACTGATTACACAGAATATTTCTGTAACAATTGTACATAACTGAAATCAAACTGTCTAAATACTTTCTACCTTTGGCAAAATTCCTAAATATGAACTGGAACTCTTAACAAACAAAAAATATTAAAAATATAATATTCACCAATTTGTAAGTATATAAGTGCGAAGTGAGGTCAACATATGAATTTGGTAATTTTAATAGTCATAAAATTTTTCCCAAACAAGTTTCAGCAGAGGGACTATGAATCCAAAAAGGAAAACATTACATTGATTTCTTTCTTTTTTAATATTACAGATGTGATAAATGTGTGAACAATTTCTTATAATGAAGTCATTTGATAGGATAAAGAAAATACCTGCTGACTATGTTTCCATCCGAAGTACGCACCAAAACCATTCCCGTGCAAAAAAAAAATAATGAGGTGGCACAGTAAAGAAGTATAAAAGACGAAGGAATGTAAATCCCGCAAAGAAGTATAAAATACAAAAGAATGTATATCCCGCAGAAACTTTCACACGGCGATAGTTTAACTTCCTGCAGTGTCCATTTCAGATTTGTTCATATCCCCTTATGATCCTTCATGTTTGATCGTTTCAGATACCCCACAGTAAAAATTTAACTATCTGTAGACTGCAAGCGAGAAATATTGACACAAACATGACAATAACTGATAAGTAAGAACTGTTCAGCATTTTGAAACCATCGAGAAAAAGAGCGCAGAAAATTTGGTAGATATAATGCGTAAAGAGAAAAAGGAAATTCTCCTCACTGAAGATGGATGGCCTTTTAGGATATCTCCCAAGAAACTGAGTTCAAACGGAAGACCTTGGAGATAGAAGTGCGATATACTTATCAGTGCCTGAATAAATATTTTTATTCACGGTGTTTATTAACGGTTTTTACATTTTAAATTGTCCGGTAAGCCACCAACTCGATAGCCCTCGCCGTTTTTGTCGGAGTGTTTGCCTGAAAATTTGGGGATACGATGTTGGAGCGGGACTCAAGCATTATTGTTTTTAAATTAAAAGTTTGGCTCAGACATGAAGCGAGGAAGTAACACGTGATAAAGTCGAAGTTTGGGTTCTATGTGCGCGTGGTTATGATGCGAGGGGCTATAGCAAACACAGGGTTAGGCCTACATTGGACTCCCAACCATTTACGTCGGAGCTAACTGTTCGAACGTCACAAATCACAAATCATATAGCTTCGGCCTGATCGTCACGTGAGCTCACGCATACAGGGTTGTCAAATACATCACGCAAGCCTTCAACGATCAAAACGACTCAAATCCTCTCTGAAACACGCACACGGGACTGGAAACAGCATTGATCGAAGGCAGAATCGTTTTCTGCCGATGTGAGCCTGAAAGCTAACGGACACTGTTTTATAGATTTCCCAACAGCCTTTGTGGCGCGATAGATTTTCTATGTTAATTAAGTTTGTAGTTGGCTCATACCATCAAACGGGCGATGTCAAAACGTCTTTTCTTAATTACACGTGATCAACTGTTCTGCAGAACAGCTAAATAAGTTTTACCGGCACTCATTAGAACTACTTTTGAATTTTTCCCGATAAATCACACGTATCCGGCCGACATTTCAACGCATATTCAATAAAGTCTACGAGTATACAATAAAAAAATTTGGCGATGATAATGTGCTACGTCGCAGATAGCACAGTGCAGGCTATTAACCACGGCCAGTAATTTAAGAAAATTTTTAGCAACATGCAGTTCTGAAGAACACTATTATATCCATATTGCGCAGTCATTTTTTGCTGTACAGTTCTTTTGAATGTTTTCTTCCACCGTACTAGAAACTGCACCTCTACGGCACCACGAGTATCCGCACAGGAATCACAACACTGAATAATTATTGCTACAAAATTCGTGTAATGTGTTTGGTACGAGTTTATTTTGTAATTGTTCCCATACTGGCTTACTAAAGCCCATACCGCGCAGTAAACTGCTTAGGATTCATTTATGCAGCGTACACTTTCATATCTGTGCTTCGCTAATGCCAGCTGTCCAGCCTGCAGCATTTACACTACGTGACGAATGGACGTTGGTTGTCAACGACGGAAAGGTCAATTACACGCCATCTTGTCCACGGCATATCTCGTGCATCGCAATGTTACACCACATCTTGCATGAAGAGCCCGATATGGTTCGCTTTACTGTTACCGAAAAGACTGGCAATGTGGGTCGTGGTTAAATTACTGTCGCAAGAGAGCCTAGACGACGTCTATGGAGATTTTAGCGAGGCAAAAGCAGACCGCAGAGCAATCAGAAAACCTTTGAAGACCGTGGAAGTATAACGTTAGCATTTGTGATCCAGATTCGGAAACTTAAGTAATAGACACTAGACAAGTAATTAACTTTTAGTGCGATACATTTTATACCAAATGCATAAAACACGATCAGGTTCCCAAACTAAGAAGGATGGAAAATTTAGCAAGCTAATACAATTTTGACTATTTTTGTACAAGCATAATTATTATTGTTTTGTCGTTAATACTGAATCCATTTCGTTACTTCATATTCACGCGAATTGCTGTTTCCCTGATTTCATTTTATTTCATATTTAGGAAAATGTAAGAACATTTTGTCTGAGCTCAAGACACAACTTCTGGGCCGCGAGATTCTGGGTTCGAGCTATGACTGTGAAATGTTTGTAAGTATATGCTTATAGCGTCACGTGAAATCCATTCCCCTGACAAAATTAATGTATTAAACGACGAGAGAGCAAACATTCAATAATTACATTATTACGTTCGGATCTGGCATAGCCTTACATGCACGAAATATGTAGTCTCACATAAATTGCGCTTATAGAAAGTAATAAAAGTGAAACCAAGCAGAACCTAAAATTAGTTTGTGGCGGCCGTTCAAGTTAGGCCATTGCGGAGAGAAGTCAGATCCAACGACGGTTTAAACCCAATTTACGGCATGACTTAAACATTTTTGAACACCAAATTGGTAACCTAGTGGTCCGGAGCCCATTATAACCAGGATGTTCCCCGAAGTATTTAACATTTTTGGCATAACCATGCTTCGGGCAGCAATGCCAACCATATGACATTTTTTAAAACATATTTCATATATATATTTTTCCATATTTTATTTTCGTTTTCGTTTCTATTTTACATATACACTGAAGAGCCAAAAAACCTGGTACACCTGCCTAATATCGCGTAGGGACCCCGCGACCACGCAGAAGTGCCGCAAGACGACGTGGCATGGACTCGACTAATGTCTGAAGCTATGCATGAGACAATTCACACCATGAATCCTGCAGGGCAGTCCACAAATCCAATCTGCGCCAATTT
The DNA here is from genome assembly GCA_002778355.1 of Clitarchus hookeri. Taxonomy (NCBI): domain Eukaryota; kingdom Metazoa; phylum Arthropoda; class Insecta; order Phasmatodea; family Phasmatidae; genus Clitarchus; species Clitarchus hookeri. The sequence goes on along the minus strand of NQII01003741.1, from coordinate 51,623 downwards.
GAGAAGGAGTTACACGTCTGTCACGTTTAATGATTCTTGTCAGTCGTCGTTTGTCCCATTCTTTCACGATCTTTTTCCGGCTGCAGCGATGTCGAAGATGTGATGTTATACCGGATTCCCGATATTCACGGTACACTCGTGAAATGATCGTACGCGAACATCCAAATGTTATCGCTACCTCGGAGATGCTATGTCCCATCTCTCGTGCGCCGACTATAACACCACGTTCAAACTCACTTAAACCTTGATAACCTGCCATTGTAGCAGCAGTAACCGATCCAGCTGCCGACCGCATCGCGTTACTCTGAATGGTTCCGTACCTCTGTTATTTGCATATACACGCCTATACCAGCTTTTTTGGCTCTCCAGTGTAGAACAACAACAATTACGCTTGGTATAGGTCAGTGTACTTGCTGGGAAGCAGTGACGTGACCAGGATTCTGCAGAGTTATCTGGGGAGGGGGTTCAACCACACCCTATCTATTCCAAGTTGGCAGCGTGTATTACTCCGCCTGTCCGCGCACTTGCAAGTCACTGGCCGTGTTTTCAGTCACCGATGCGTGCTTTGAGAGTGTCAATCTGTCAGGCTCGTGCCCCCTCTGCGTTCTCACTATTGAAAACGATATTTTTTTTACTTCCGTATTTTCAATGAAGCGAGCTCTTTGCGCCCATCATCAATTAATATTCATCTCTCTCTCCTCTGTGTGATGCACTTTTCGACACGCGGCGACTCTTCATCCTGATCAGTCACGTCCGCAATCTTGCGCAGTACTGGTTACGTGGTGAGTTTTCACGCCGAAACAAAAGAAAAATCAAACATATTCCCAAGCTGCAACCACGTTTATTATACTTTTGTATGCATCCAGAGCATTCTATATATTATAAAAAATTAAAGGGAAGCAACTTACAAGTTTAATTACTATGTCTGACCTTAAATATTACAAATAACCGTCGGAACTATTTTACCGCCGCAATCAGTGAACCAACGTTTATATCAGCTTCCATCTCGGAATGGTTGAAGTATAACACCACGTCAAACCACTCGGTGTAGCCGTATATTATATTAGGCACGCAGTTTTGATTACAGCAATATTTTTAAACGAGCAACAATTAAATTGATTCATCAATTACGAACGTAATTTGTATTTGACTCGTGGGATCGGTCGGGGGACGTGATGGCCGTCGCAACACCAGTCCTGGGCTCGCATGTGCCGGGAAGGCAATTATATAGAGCAACTGCACAGCGTTCGGTTTGGAAGGGAGTTGGAAAACCTATATAGCAAGAGTCCAACCGGCCTGCATCGAGCCCGCGAGCTGCCGAGTGCGAGCAAGGCACGCTGCTGCACGACGAAACACATACTTATTCTTTTTAATGAGAGTCACGCAACGAAAATTTACGGCTGTGCTTGCGGATAGCGCAGTAAACTCACGACCAGTTTTATACGCCATTGGATCATTGGAAGTTTCAAGGCAAATTTCCACGCATGTTTGCTGGAGAGAGTAAATTTTATTGAGTAATAAGAAGAATTGCAACCGTAGCTAATCAGCAGAATAACTGAAAAAAAAAACTGTTTAATTTAGTTGGTATTGGTAGCGTTTTCGAGCAATTTTTTTTAAATGCATGGTCACGTTTTACTTGGAAATTTTAAAAAAAAATGTGTATTCATGTTTTCTTAGACTGGACAGAATTAACACGCTATAAATGTAAACCGTATGTACAAATAATTGTTGCTCTATGAAAAATGTATATTAAATTATTGATAAATGATTTATACTGTTAACGTCAATTAATTATTAATGTCAATATGGCTTTATAAGGCATGTGATTTAACAACACGAGAANTATTTATACTGTTAACGTCAATTAATTATTAATGTCAATATGGCTTTATAAGGCATGTGATTTAACAACACGAGAATACATAAAAATGACTATAGATTTTTCCTGTGAGTTAACAAGATTTTTTGTCTCTACGAGAGTAAAAAAATATTCAAGTAGAAAAAGTGGCTATTTACCGAAATAAAATGCCAACTAATACACGGAAAGCAGATATGAGTGAGTTGAAGTCACCCCACAAGACCGACTAAGAAATAAAGAAATCAGAAATGAATGAATGGAATAACTCGAGAGAATGATCCCTTCGGAGATAAACATGGCTTGGCACATGCGAAAGATGCAAAGAATGGTATAATGTTGCAAGATGGTGCTTTAGTATTTACCCAGAAAAAGACTAAGTACTGACCGTCCAAGGACAATATGAAAAAACCACGATTAGGAAGACTCAGGGTTGGTTAACAATCAAACAATTTAGTTAGAGAGCGTAGGACACGACAGTAGAACACTCACACGACCAGAATTCATGAGCGCAAATGATTCACAATTGAATAGTTTAATGTATTATTTTCAGGCTATGAATTTTTGCAACAAGTTTCACGCCATATGGAGGTGTTGGTAAATAATGGAGTTTCGTACTTGATTGAAAATTTACAGGAATTTATAATACTTAGCATTTTTGTTTGTTTTTAAAATATTAGTTTTTGGCGATCGTACAAATATGAATAACCTTAAAAAATTTCTGCTAGTTAAGTGTTACGTTTTCTTTTCTCCAAATTTATTTCTTGCGACCTTCCTTCGTTTCTGCAGCGTAACTATTCCTATTTTAAATAAACGACTTCGTTGAAAATTGTATACTCTGCTCTTATTGGCTCTTGCACAATAAATTAGCTATAACCATTTGCTTTGTGCAGTATGTCAGAAACTCTCATGCACACGACTTATGTTCTGCGGTTACTGTTATGCTTTCAATTGTAAACCAAGCCTCAAGTGAAACTTGTTAAGGCCTTATTTGACGATAGTTTTTTATTTCATAACCTGAAATAAATTTATATAAAGAACAAATAAATGTAAATATTTGAAGTCGGGTACTGGTATCATGAATCACTTCAAAAATAGGTATTGATGGTTTTGCGAACACATTTTCATTCTTCCAAAATAAATTAATAAATAAAATATAATTTTCTCTATGACGAATAAAAATGTGTTGGCAAAATCACCAATACCTATTTTAAAATAGATTTAGGATGCCAGTACCCGAAACCCGACTGTTAAATATCATTTATACTTAATTAATAGACACATCAAAAAAGGTTTTGCATAGCGACGAATAGTATGGAAAATAAACACATAGCCTTGTTTTGAGGCCCCTACAATGCCATGCATGATCCTGTACAGTGTACAGTATTGAAACATCCGCGTGCTCGCGCGCTTTCGTGCTACCAATCGCTACCCCCATTTCCCGCTGGCTTACGGCGGGCGGAAGAGTAGACAGCTCACGTCCCGGCCTGGCCGCAGTCGGTGCATGTTGTCAGTCACGTCAACATGCCTAGGCGACCCATCACACTGTTTAACCAGGGTCGCATAACCGCACTGATCCAGAAAGGCCTAACGCAGACAGCTGTTGCAAACCGTCTTGTGGTTAACCAAAGTGACGTGTCCCGAGTATGGAGGAGGTACCAGCAGACACATTCGGTGTCTGGTCGTCCTCGCTCCACAACAGCAGCTCAGGACAGCTTTGTTACCATGAGCGCCACGAGGCGCCCGATGGCTAGCGCCCTGGAACTCCGTGCAGACTTGCGTCGGGATGCAGGGGTGCAAGTGTCCACCCAGACTATCAGGAATCGTTTGCATGCGAGGGCCCTACACGAAAGGAGGCCCCTCCTTGCCCTTCACAGAGCTGCTCGTCAGAGGTGGGCCCGAGCACACCCTGGATGGGGACGTGCACAGTGGCAAAGTGCACGCATTCCACGGAGGGTTGGTCATGTTCTGGGCTGGGATAATGCGGGGACCGCGGACGCCGCTCGTGCCTTTTGACGGCACGATGACGGGCGAGCGTTACATTTGTGAGGTGCTGCGACCAACTGTACGTCCATTCCGTGAAGACATCGGCGATGAATTCATTCTTGTGGACGACAACGCAATACCACATCGAGCGGAGTTGGTACAAACCTTCCTCCAGGAGTCCGACATTGCCCGAATGCAATGGCCTGCGATGTCACCGGACATGAACGGCATCGAACGTGCATGGAATATTCTATTGTTCAGCTTCCACACCCTCCCATGACCCACCAGGAGGGCATCGAGGCTGCCGTCGAAGAATGGAACCACCTCCCTCCCGATGACCTGGGAAACTTTATCTGTGGTATGCCACTACGAATACAAGCCCTGCTGGACGTCCATGGTTGCCACGTTTCTTATTGAATCGTCAAAGTGTGGCACAATGCAAACACTACCAGTCCCTGTGTAACGGGTGAAATTTCTTTTTGCATGTCGAGTGTACTTTTCGTTTCCGACATGAATAAATTCTTCATGAGAATACAGCCTAATTTGTAACACCCTAGCCCACTTTCCCAAACAAGCTCTGCATTATGGCGAACAAGCATTATGCAAAACCTTTTTAGTTGTGTGTATGTTGTGTGTGAGATATATATCATACGACATGTAATTTAGTTGGCAAAGGTAATTACGAGCACAGAAACTTGGGCTCCCAAATTCAGAAATTTTCGAATTTCGGTGCCCTATTTTGAAAACTAGAATAATTTGACTACAAATGTTTACATTTATGTGGTCCTTATATAAATATATTTCAGATAATGAAATAAAAATTATAGTGAAATATGGTCTTAAGAGGCTGTATCACCTCTTATACAGAAATTATTCCTTGTAGTGTCATAACAGACGAGTCAGGGTAATTACTGAACATTTTTCATTATAGAAGCATTACATTTCATGTTTTTGTGCAAATTTTGTACCTGATTGTTAATGCGTGTTCTCTGGTTGTCATTAAAATGAAAGAATAAATCAATATATAACATTTTGTACTAAGTTAATTGTCGCATAAATATGCGCTAATAGCTTATATACAGTATTATGTCCGTAATGATCGTTAAAGTAATGATCTGAGCTTCTATTGTCACATTTTTCAATGAATCCTCCTAAAATTTAATCAGGAAGGATTAAATAAAAATTCAATACGGCGGGTGACGCGGACTCTCAAACACGTAAAGAAGTTGAGCAGTAGGTCGTTGGCAACAGTGTCAACAGCGCCAGAAGCGGCAGAGGGCTGAGCGGAGCGCGGTCTCGCCGGAGGAGTGTCGCGTTTGCTGCCAGAAATGCCAAGCGGATGACCCACATCGGGGGCCAGGTCGTCTGGGCGGTGCCATGTGGGTTGTCCCCGCGACACTCGTGACTCATCTCCGGCGCTCCGCTGACACGACGTCCGTCCACTGTGACCCCGTCGGGTCAGGGGGTATTCTCGTTCACTGACTCGCTTGCTCCTCAGCATCAGGTCAATCACTACATATCAAACAGTTGTGCTTAGCTTCCCGGTTCTTTACGTTGCAGACTTCACGTCTCATGAAAAAAAAATTACCATCGCAGCAGACCTTATGCCTGGTGTAATATACGTTTATGAAGATACTACGTAATGGACAAAATTATATGTTGCTGCGACGCCGATTTTTATTGCAATGAGTGTAAAACAAAAAAAAAACATATCTAGGTGGCCACTAATCAGAGTTACAATTTTAAAAACACGTTAAGGCTGGCGCACGTGGGCGTATTTTAGTGACACTCGGGTGAACATACAATATTAATGAAGACTAGCTATCATGCAAGGAACTGTACAGACCATGCACGCGGTGCAAGTTCCTTGTGTTTGTCTCTAAGTGAAGTGTGTGCTTTCATACAGACTGATGACAAAAATATTTATGTTCGAAGTAAAATTTCAACAAATTGATTACTCCGGCTGAACACTTCCTCAAACAAAACAAGAAAAACAGCCGAGTGAAAAAAAAAAACAGAACAATTACAGCACACTTATTTATGTCATTACAAATAAATTGACAATAATTAAAAGCATTTCAAAATTCAATAAACGTATAAACACGTATAAAATTATGTATTTTTTTTTGTTAAGGCTGATATGAACAATTTATTCCTTGTTTACACTAGAATTGTACAAGAAAAACTGTGAAGAACAGATTCGCCCCTATGTTTCACCAGATAGTACGCAAGTAGGCTGCTTGCACACCAGAAACTGGCATTCTCGCTGGGCCATTCACACGACACAAGTTTACAAGTTTAGTGGGCTTTAAAAATGGAACTACATTTCCTCATTCAATGCCTACCAAGTAAAGTAAAACATATATTGCTATGGTAGCAATATTTTCAATGTCTGAATTAAAAAAAAAACACTGAACGGCTTAATTATCATAATTATTATATTAACAGAGTAGCTTACATGTGGTTTCTTCTAATGTATGAGATATGAAAGGCAACATTTTNGGGGGGGGGGGGGGGCCGTATTGTATTCAGTCGGTATATAAGTCACGACTTTAAGAATTCGAGCCGAATGCGTTTTCACATGAGCAAACCCCGCTTATTATGAAAGAGCAGTTGGCATTGTCCAGCATGAAGAAATACAATGGCCAATTCAACTTTCCCACTGAAGATGATTGAAATGTCATCTTTTGTTGCTTTGGGTCTTGGGTCCGAATATCGGTGGTGGTGTCGAAATGTGTCATTTTTTAGGAATATGCCAGGAGTTGCAGGGTAACGCTTGGAAGCACTAATTAACAAAGTTAAAGAAAATTTATAATGAATAATGCGAAATGAAAAGGCGTGGCAAGTAATTATTAAGTTCGCTAATCACACAGATAAATTAAAGTTTCACGGCAAAGTGTCCAATTGGGATATTAGCGTAGGAGGAGCATACATGGAAAGTTATATATAGGCTATTCATGGTAAAGTAAGCACTTTTGAAAGCCCTCTCATTAGGAATAAGTGTCAATAAATAAATTTAATTTTAGCTATAGACGTTAACTTCTAAGTGCCGTGGAGTATACTACAGACTGTGTCTATTATTACAAGGCAATTTTTAGAATAACAAGGCTGTTAAAAGATAAAAAATGGCTTAAAGGAAAAACTAACCAGAGCCTCAAGTGCTCACTTTACCGTGAACAGCCTATATAATGATTCATCGTAAATTTATTTGGAGTAAACCACGTAGGGGAAACCCGTTTCCCAGAGTGGCAGGAAGGGATCTAACCCACGACCTCGATCACCCGAGTCAAGCACGCTAACCGCACGATCACACGACTGTTGTGTCACATTGCCAGCAGCGACCGACCGAGTAGTCCAACCTCGGGCGATTACCAGACATCCGATCCAGACATACGCGCATTCGAACTCTCGCCGACACGGACCCACCGAACAGCGAATGCACTGGCGGAAACCGGCCGGGCGGCTTTTCGAGCCAACAGGTAGACTGTTCGCCGACGTTTATGCAACAACATCTGAACTGCGCACACTTGCACACATTTGAGTCGACACGCCAGTACTTACATTTCCATCAATATAAGACGTAGGCGTATTTGTCCTAGTACAGTGGAGAGATTTGGGCGGCTGTTAACATCGAGGTCTTGAGAGCCGATGAGGGCGAAGCGATGAGAGTATGGAGCGGCGCCAGAACGCAAGGGCGGGGGAAACTGGAGATCCCCGAGAAAACCCGCTGAACAACGACATCATCCGGCAAGATTCCCACTTGCGAAAATTTGGGGTGACCCGGCCGGGGATTGAACCCGGTTCGCCTTGGTGGGAGGCGAGCAGTCTAACCGCTCAGCCACCGCGGTACCAGGTAAGTGCGGAGCGGCGCCGGAACGCAAGGGCTGGGGAAACGGAAGATCCCCGAGAAAACCAGCTGAACAGCGGCATCGTCCGGCACGATTCCCACGTGCGAGAACCCATGAGCGGCCCCACCGGGGATCAAACCCGGTTCGCCTTGGTAGGAGACGTGCGCTCTAGCCGCTGCGCCAACCGCGGGGCCCGAAAATAAAAATAATCTGATCCCGCTCAAGCGCTGCCCCGTTGTTCAATTCGGAGCGTCGATCACGCCTAATCTGTCCATCGACGTGGGCCATCTGGACCTCACACGCACGCTTATTAGCGGCGGCTAGGCCCGGTGATTAATCACCGCGGCAACTGCTGGCTCTGACCATCCCGCGACTAATCTGCTTCCGAATCAGAGCCGTTAATTACCGCCGCGGTGCTGTGTCCTCCGCTCTACGCCCGTACTTCGCTGAACTCTCCACGTCTCTTATCGATGGTTTCACTTACGGGCTGGCGGCTGATTTCTCTGCTCGAGCACCGCTTCATGATATCCCGACCGCCCCCTACCCCGCCTATACTTTTCAAATGGACCAATAACAGGGCGAGAGCCTCGGGTGTGATCTCCTCAAGCAGAGCATTTATAGCCTATTCGCGGTTATTTCACACTTTTCGAATATAACCTCACCATATATGACGTGTTTGGTTGTTTCCTATACACGCCATGTTTCACAAGCGTTTTACTTGAATTCATAACATTATCTTACTTTTGATTAAAATAAAATTTCATTGATATTTTATCTATAAATTATGAAATTTCATTTAGAAATTAATATGTTTAAAAACGGCGAGAAAATAAGAGTGTTGGTGATGCCTCGTAAGAAATACTTCTTATGTAAAATATATTAATGAACTGAGTACGCACGAATGTAATGCGTTGTATCTTTAATGTAATTTTCTAGACTTGCTAAGCTTCGTTTGCACGAGGCAGAGGAATATCGTGGAAGTAGAACTCTAGCAGGGCTTCAGAAAAGTTGGAAGTAACAGTGAATGGACTATACCTAGTATTTCCGTGCCGCCGTAGCTACGGCTTTGTCAATTAGTGACCTCTGGCCTTACTATGCAAAGGCTGTTCACGCTAAACTGAGCACTTTTGAAAGCCCTACCTAACATCAACTTGTGTGCACATTGTGTATTCTTCCGCAACATACAAATTTAGCATTGCCACGGCCCTGATCACTTTATTCTTGCATCGGTCAAATGAAACTATACAATTATTATAAGAATAAATATTGTGCAACTTTGCTAATTTTTGCACTTCTCTGCGTTAACAAATAGAAAGTAAAATTAACTATTAAATTTTTTACAAATGTTTACCTAAGGCTTTTGATTAAACGTCAAGACGTGGAACTACTTTTCATCTGTCGTTGCCAACTTATACTGAGCGCACGCCAGTCAGTGCGTTCGTTAAAATACATGCAGATAAGGACAGTGCCATTTTTCGAAAGCTTAACCATAAAGTGCCTACAGTAATGGGTTGATGTAATTTTTTCATGGCTTTAATGTATAAATATTACCATACACTAGTGTTATAACATTTAGTGGTCAGCGAATCGTTCCGAATTAGAATCATTCACGTGAAAATATCAACTTCTTCAAATTCTACATTTGTTGCAATAAAACAAGTCATTTCATATTTATTATTTTCTTGCACGGATGTCCACACGACTTAGTTAAATGGGAAATATCTCACTCTTACTTAAAGAGAAAGCAGCCCAAGACATAATTTGAATTTAAAATTAAAAAAATTGTGATAACACGTTAATTACCTGCTATAACTATTTGAAGAGTAAATAAATCGGTAGTAAATCTCTCGTGTACGATTTTCGAATTAAAGTCCGTATAATAATTGATAGTTCTTGATGCGTTGTTTGGGCTTCGTACAAAATGGCTCACACACGGATAAAAATACTGTAGTTCTTTACGATGTACATGAAAATTATGATAAGACTGCATGAAAATATCGATATTTTTCGTAGGGGTGTTAGGGAAAATTTTCCACTTCGGTTAACTTTAAAGAAATAATTATGGCTCGCAGGTAAGCACTTTTAAAATCCCTCCTCATTTTTTTTATCAGCACATTGTGTTTTCTTGTATTATATCGACCGTGTAACATTGTCATGACTTTTAACTAGCGTCAATCGTGAGGCACTTTGAAATAGTTAGACACATGAACGTCACTGCTACGGTAATTCTTATACTAGTGTGTAAAACACACTAATACAATAAAAAGTTTAATGAGCATGAATTGAATCACCACACTTTTAATTAGTAGTGACCTGAAAAATTCTATGATTCATTTCGAACAAGAAAGATTTCAACATTCGTTCGTTTTTGTAAATTTTGCGATTGGCCCACGATTTATTTGACAACTTCCGCAGAACTGCCAGTCATCAATTGTAAACAAGCAACAAAATGCTGGCTGGCCCAATCACGGCCTCTCACTGTAGCAGCAAGGAACCAACTATTAACTAACATAATGATGGCTAGATACAAATGTCTCGTAACTTCACGAACAAACCTCGCCTGCCTGTTCGGCACGGAAAAGATAAGGCGATAACATACATACGCCTTATAGTCTAAAGTGCTTCCTAAGGCTAGTACAGGTCTTAGAAGGTGGAGCATAAAGACGGAAGTTATTGCACGTTTTACACACAAGTATACACGACGAAACAATGAACTCCTGCATGAAGTGTAAACAGACAAATAACCGTAAACTGTGCAAAGTCTGTATCAACCAACAGATTATATGTGGACAAATATATAGGGGCTGTAACCGGAATTCATGCATAAAGTTCAGAAGCAATAAAACCTTGGATGGATTTTAGAATGTATGCATTAATTCCTTGCAAACGACTGGGTTTAGGAGAATCACACACATTAGAGTTTTGTTGATTAAAACTTGCTGATTAACAATCCGTGATCGGAAAATTAATAAACATAAGTTATCCAAAATGTTATCCAAAATCAAAGTCGGAACCCCACCTTTTTCTGAGAAATAATTGGATGACAGACAGACGATACACAAGTTGCAGATGTATGTGATTTGCGCATCAGCCAGAAGTTCATTGATCCAATACGTTATGTAAAATGTTCGGTAACCTCGTCTATATATCGTATTTATGATTGTTTTGCCTTATTTATTTCGTGACGAATACGTACAAGGTGTTTGTACATGCATGTACAAAACCTTCTCTATATAAGACAGCGAATTACATCTTACAGCACTATGGACAGGTCTCTATTAATAAGACGTTCAGACACGGGAAAAATTTTCATAATTCGCTGATAAGGCAATTATCGTGGACACTACAGTCACTGTTTACTAAAATATAGGTGAAGTCAGATCCATTAATTGTGGAGCAGTAGCGGAGAGCGGAGAGATTTGGGCGGCTCTTTACATCAAGGTCTTGAGAACCGATGAGGGTGAAACGAGGTGAACACGGATCAGCGCCGGAATGCAAGGGCGTGAGAAACTGGATATCCCCGAGAAAACCCTCCGTCCAGCGGCATCGTTCAGCACGTTTTCCAAATTGCGAAAATCCGGGTGTGATCCCGCCGGGAATCGAACCCGGTTCGCCTTGGTGGGTGAAGCAGAAATCCTAGACGCAAGTGCGTGTCGTAACACACAAAGCTCCCCCCTCGTGCGTTGTAGTGCGCGGCCATATGGGGAGCTGCCGTTCGAAACGCTGGAACACCACGTCACTTCCTGTGAGACCATAGGCTGTTCACGGTAAAGTGAGCACTTTTGAGGGCCTTGTTACTTTTTCCTTTCAGTAATTCTGCATCTTTTATCCATCTTTTTTGAATAAATATTGCCATGTTAGTAATAAACACAGGTTAACGCCCAAGGCTAAAATAAAATATATTTATGGACTATTATTCCAAATGAGAGAGCTTTGAAAAGAGCTCACTTTACCGTGGATGGCCTATATGTGCGTGGCCTGGAGCGAGCACCTGGGGCCGTGTTTACGACAGGCCGCCTGGACATCTGCTCTGCGAGCCAGCTGGCAGGACACTCCCCTCTGGCCCTTCCCCTGTCGTAGGAGCAGTGCGTGACACGAACTCCTAGGCAAGCAGACGTGCCAGTGGGTCTGTCAACACGCGCCTGCTGCCTACATACAGGTCATTCGTGGCTACTGACAACGTTCCTGAAGTCCTGCTCAAGCTATACCTGCAGGCTATTCCTTCGCCTCGTGCAAACAAAACTTAACTAAGTATAGAAAATTATACCAAAGGGACGACACACCACGCTTGCACGCAATCAATTTAATGTTTTTGATGAAAGCTATTTCTTACTAGATGTTACCAACATACCTATTTTCTCTCTGTTTTCATCCATGTTACTTATAAATGAAATATTATTTCTAGATAAAATGTATGTAAAGGTTTAATTGAACCAAAAATAAGATACTTTCATGTTACAAGAAGAATAAGACGGTTGTGATACGTGACATATTTTGGAAGCAACCAAACACGACATACATGGGGTTGTTTTTTCAAAGGTTTGATTTAAACCGTGTGAAGATACTGAGAATAGACTGTTCTACACATATCAGCAAACGAGGTTANATTTTCTCTCTGTTTTCATCCATGTTACTTATAAATGAAATATTATTTCTAGATAAAATGTATGTAAAGGTTTAATTCTACCAAAAATAAGATACTTTCATGTTACAAGAAGAATAAGACGGTTGTGATACGTGACATATTTTGGAAGCAACCAAACACGACATACATGGGGTTGTTTTTTCAAAGGTTTGATTTAAACAGTGTGAAGATACTGAGAATAGACTGTTCTACACATATCAGCAAACGAGGTTAAAAGCTGACCTAACTTCATCTAGCCAAACATAATAAAATAAAATAATACAATTAAGGGCTGTGGGAGTGTCCCGTAGTGAATGAATTCCCGAAACATACGATCGAGAACAGAATTTAAACTACTTACTATAATTTGATATGGTTGGATTTATTGACAAGATACTTAAATTCTGTTAACTATTATACACAGCAATAGTTGATACAGTCTATACTTTTCGATCTAAAAAATTGCCAGCGTTTTTCGAAAAATAAGGGGGTATAAACAGCAAATTCAGTATATATGCTTAAACAAACAAGCTTGTATTAGCTACAACTCGAAGAAAATATACCTTTTTACACCAAAATTTGGCACTAAAGCTTTTAAAACATAAAATTAGGAATTTTTTTTATTGTGTTATAAATTTACACAATATAACATTTTATATATTTTAAAACTGTTGTTTTTGCATATGTACTGATTTTGTGGTTTCTGTACGTTATTACCCCCCAAAGAACACTCTACTATTTGACATTCTAAAACTATAGTTTGTATCATATATTGCTGTATGCGATGGTTCTGTAAATTAAAATAAACAGTCGATAAAACAAACGTAATGAAATGCACTGAGTATGTAATTTCATTTCCAGTTCTTGATTTTATTATTCTGGATGCCCACACACAACAAGACATTTTCATATCTCTTAAATAACACATAATATGGGGTACCAGTACAAGATAACACATACTAGTGGTGCAGCTATGCTGGAGACTGCAAAATGGCCACGACTCTTATGATTTTCAAGAGAAAAAAAAATGGATTCCACCCAAATGTAAGTGAGACATTCGTCCAAGTGATTGTTCGTGTGTCTGCCCCACACGCAGGGGGTAGCTCCAATCTCCACTTCGCACAGCGCACCGAGCATCGACCGTCCCAACCACTCACCAGCCAATGTTTAAATCAGGAACTGTTGAATCAGTAGCTTGTTACTGGGGTGGCATGTTTGCGGGCGCCCGCCTGCCCAGGCCTATTCCGAAAAAAAAAAAATGAGCACTAAGGACGACACAGCCACGGGCCTCAAATACCTCATCGACTCTACAAGCACTTGAATGAAAGTCATTTTGGCGCCAAACGCACAGCCATCAAATATCAAGCGGTATCACTATCACTTTAGGACACGATATCGACGAGATGCGCCGTGTACCTAACCTGCTGTAGAATATCGACGTGTGGAATTTTATCCATCAGATAGCACCTTAAAAACAACTGTTTACTCATTCGGTAAACTGTCACGTACATAAGTGAAAGTTCTCTTAAGATCTGTTCGCAGACTCCATAACCGGATGTAGACCTGTTCGAGACGTAAGAGTGTTTTATTCGCGTTAGTTATGCGTAAAAAATTATGCATACTGAGGGGTTCTACTTTGTGTGAGGGCAGACCTCATCGAAGTGAAGGCATAGTGAGATCAATACTTTGTGCTTAATATGTATTATTAACTTTGAGACACATAAGACATTTTGTATGTTTCGTTAAAAAAAATGTGATGTAAATAGAATGCTATATTTTAGCTGCAGTGAAACCTGAAAATGTTTGGCATCCAAGTTTCCAAAGAATCATTCGTAAAACGTACGTTTTTTTCACTAAGTAAAATATTTCCAAGCAGTCAGCTCACATCGCCAGCAGTGGCTAGGAGGAATCGTAAAGAAAAATTACAAATAGTGTGCATGAGAGCTGCACAGTAACCTCTCTCGGTGTTCCAACAATGGACTGGTTTTTTCTGCCAATAGCGCTATCGAAAACAACGGGGATAAAATTTGTAGTCAGAAACAATGTTTACGTAAGCAAGTGCTTTGAGATGTTTGTACACTACCTCTAAACTAATTTCAATGCAACCAGAATATATTGAAGTTAGTCGTAGTATTCATGTGAAAGGGCGGGTGTGGGTAAAATTTAAAAGTAAACAGACACGTTAACAATTTGTTGACAGTGTAGTTCGGACAGTCGTATCGAAATGGACGAGACAATGTTGGGGACATGCTCAGGAGACAATAGTCGGTCACTGCCTCATTCTCTGTTAGGGNGGGGGGGGGGGCATAGCAAGGACAAAGGCCATATCTCGGGAAGGCGGGGAACATAGCAGGAAACAGGTCGTACATCAGCCGCGGCCCGGCTTTCCTCGGGACACATTCTGTGGTGCTTGGAGGGGCTCCAACAACGTGCGACCCAGCGCCGTCCACACGACAAGCCGTCATACAGTCTGGTCAGCCCGCAGTGGCGCAGCCAGGTGAGGCGTTCAGCGAGGATATCCTCTTGACATGTATTTTATTTTATTTCGTTGGAATGCTGTTTCTGCCGCTGTCAGCAATGGATTTGGGTCTGTTCAAAGACAGTAATGCAACTTAATCAAACTTGTAATTTATTTTGACTATGCTGACTACAAATTACCACCGTAAAAAAAACTTCACAAAAAGAAAACTAAATTTAAAATAAATAACATTTCTTTTAACTACGAGGATAAAACAAACCTAACTAAAGTATATCATAACATAATAAAGAGCGAATATGTTTTTACAGCCACAACGATATAATACNGGATATCCTCTTGACATGTATTTTATTTTATTTCGTTGGAATGCTGTTTCTGCCGCTGTCAGCAATGGATTTGGGTTTGTTCAAAGACAGTAATGCAACTTAATCAAACTTGTAATTTATTTTGACTATGCTGACTACAAATTACCACCGTAAAAAAAACCTTCACATAAAGAAAACAAACCTAACTAAAGTATATCATAACATAATAAAGAGCGAATATGTTTTTACAGCCACAACGATATAATACCNAAAACAAACCTAACTAAAGTATATCATAACATAATAAAGAGCGAATATGTTTTTACAGCCACAACGATATAATACCATATATGAAATTTGCTATAGTCTAATACATAAATTTTTAAACCATATAACTGTTAAAAATAGACAACGGTCGAATTAGAATTACATTTCTGAACACAGCTGCCAGTAACGTCGCAAGTCTTTCGTAAATGTCAATGACGTTCAAAACAATTTATTCCTGGTTTTGGAGTATCCTTTCAAGTTTCTAGATTTCATATATGCCAAGGGCTGGTAACCAAAATACGCGATCTCGGTCTGCTAGCGACTTCTTAGCGGGGCAGTTCTGATTGGACACTTTCGTCGCTGAAGGTGGACAGAGCCATAATAGCAAAGCATCACAATCGTACATTAGTTTTGAGTGTAGCTAACGAACCTAACGTAAAACGAAAGTAACTTAGGATTTCTGTGGTACTTACCACAACAGACAGTTACAAAATTTGTGACGCAAGAATATCCAAATGACTTGGCCAGAAAATGTTGACATATTTCGTGTAAAAAAGATTCCGTGAAGGACAAAGAATTGGATAACGATCGACACGTTGCAGATATATTCAGACAATGGTGACGTAACCTTCAGTGAAGAAAAGTAGAAGTGGAAAAACGGGAGAGTGCCAAAAAAAAAAAAANTTCAGACAATGGTGACGTAACCTTCAGTGAAGAAAAGTAGAAGTGGAAAAACGGGAGAGTGCCAAAAAAAAAAAAACCCAGATCTCCTCAATGTCCGCCACGTACCCTTTAACCAAAAATTCGTACTTTCATCGATTTNAAAAAAAAAAAAAACCCAGATCTCCTCAATGTCCGCCACGTACCCTTTAACCAAAAATTCGTACTTTCATCGATTTAGATTTGAAGGCTGATCGTGATGGCGGAAAATGAACGTACTAACCGCTTTGCCCAGATATGCATCTTAGATCTGATCGAAACTGAACAAAATAATGTACAGCACCAACGTAACATCAACGATACACTCGTCATATGACCAAAAAAATTACGAAAGGTGTGATTTGAAAAATAATTACAATTTATATGCTATTTCTTTTTAATTTGTCACCGAAAACATCGAAACATGTGGTTGCAAAACAATAGCGATAAAAGTTGGCGAAGCAAAAATTTGACGAGTGTTTTCTGTGTAATGGAACTGTAGGAAGGTTGATAAATTACTTATTACTTTTTATTGAAATAGCGACTGATAATATACGTGAATGCACAGCGATATTACGACACGTATTTGATTAACACGGTGATTTGCAACACCATCTACTGGTAACTCCCACGATTTACATCAGTATCCGATTAGCCTCACTACAGTAATTGATCAACCGAAAGAACTGATTATCTCAGCGACCCTTCATGCCAATTACTTGTTATAAACGACGCCCTGCTAATAACCTGTCGATCCAGCGGGCACTGTGTCTCTCCGTATCATGTGGCCTCTGCGGAAAGCCGATGACAGGAACGAACATATATTACAAAAACCTAGCAAAATGGAAAATACTAGCTTTGATGTCTTCACCGTTCGGCAAAAACTGTAATCAATATACAAATGAGCAATCACAGTATCTTTGAGTTGAATAAAACATATTTTTTCTTTTAAATCATAAATATCTTACCATAAACGATGATACTAATATATATATATATATATAAAGACAAAGTGTTTAGCCGTAACCATCCATATAAAGTACACGATCATTTTTAACTCAAGGGAAAACGCTATAAGCAGTGAGATACAACCAAAATACATATTTTCCTCAAGTTGTATGTAATTTTTCTGAAGTCTCCATTTTTCCTTTGTGAAGCTTAGATATATTAACATAAATAAATAGAGATGGTAAGTACTCAAATATGATTATACCGTTTTGCTAATAATTATTTTGTTCAAATTACAGAGATGAAAAAAAAAATGGTACAAATTCATTTTGTTCGGAGGTATTCCTGTTGACGTAACACACCATAGCATGCACTAAAAAGAACACAGTTGTTCGTAAGACGAAAGTTAGCAACTTTTCTGTGTACTTAATGCACATCTGCATCATTATTTTTGTGGCTATGATGTATTATAAAAAAAAAAAAAAGAGTAGATTCAGTACTGTGTTTGGATTGCCCACAGATTAGTTATTTTGTGTTGCTCTGCCCATGATCCCGTGAATCTTTGTCGCTTCTCGGTACATACACGTGAAGCAGATCGCCAAGAGTGAATGAGACAGAGACAGACAGAGAGAGATAGAGAGAGAGAGAGAGAGAGAGAGAACGCGAGAGAGAGAAAGCGAGAGAGGACGGACACATAGTTGTTCAGCAGATGGGATCTTCAGCGACGATAGTGGAGCAGCAGCGGTATGCAGCGGTAGGAGAATTGGGAGAGCTCCGAGAAAACCAATCGACAAATGACAATGTCCGCCAATTTTTAGATATGCCAAAAACCATATTTGACTCCGCCGGGAATCGATCCTGGTTCACAGCAGTGGGAGATGTGTGGTCGAACCACTGCACTCTGGGAAATGGCAGTAATAAACCCTGCGAGCGCCAGCTGTATTCCAACGAGAACTGCCGCACACTGTAGCCACATCTGTGTACTTACCGATAGCGAACGTTCCATACATGGCGACCCACTTGACTGAAGCAAGTTGCAACGCAAGTGCGCCGAAACCCCAGACACAAACAAATGCAAGTGTACCAAGTAAAGACATCTGCTCGTTGTTCCCACGTGCAGAGAGGGTCAGTAACACAAATAAGAGAAGCACGGTGCCACTGGGGCCGGAAGGAAGAGCACGAACGAGGGAGAATAGTGATTAATCCCCGAGTCAACTGTGGCTCCTATACAGGTATACTTACGTCAGCATGTCATCTACGAGTAGTGACGCTCCTTTAAATAACATCGTTAGGCAAGCCTTCATGTACCAATGTACGCGGGGCATTCCGAAACGCCTGGCAAAACAGAATATTCTGATCTCCTGTTACAATAATTCTCACCACCAACACCCCCACCACCACCAACACCACCACCAACATCCCCATCACCAACACCAACACCCCCACCAACACACCCNACACCCCCACCCCCAACAACACCACCATCACACCCAACAACAACACCAACAACACCCCCACCACCAACACCACCATCACCATCAACAACAATAGCAGCAACAAAAACTTAATCGAGAATTGAGATTTTTGGCCTGATTCGTCTTCTTTAAAATTGATTTAGCTATCTATCTTTTTCCTATGTCTTCCTGGAGATTTCTACCTCTTGAATTATGCTGTTCTATTTTATTTATTCTTGCGCCTGGCATACGATCTACATATCCTTTGTGTAAATTTTGGTACTTTTTAAGTTTTCAACTAATGTTCTGTACACTTATTTATGTCCATATTTTACTCTTTGTGCCCTGAACTCGGGTGAAGAAGTGCTGTAATGTGATTCACTTAGCATTTTGAGATAGTAAATATTGAACGACCTATAACTTAAATTGGTTTTTAAGGAATGCAAGTGGCATCAACATAAATATTTCATATTATATCATTTCAAAATATTATACACTAATTGTGAAGAAACTAATTCCTGAAGACTGGGAGTTTTCTTAAATTGAGATTTGAAATGTTAATGCGCCATATCTTCCCTCGTTATTTAGAAAATGGAAGGTGACATATTACTATCGTACAAAATCTTATCGAACTGAGGTCGGATAACGAAGATAATTGCCATGCCTAAATTCGCATAAAAATGAAGATTGTGTTGTAACTCTCCTACGTGAAATTTTCTCAAGAAAACAGCTACAAAATGTAAATAACGCGGTTGTTTGGCTTCCAGTAACCTCATGCAACCCGATGAGGGGTACACTAGTATCTAAATAAAAATTGATTAACAACCCAAATTTGCACAAATTAAGATTTAAATCCAAGAAACCACTATTCGGTTCAAATACACATTCTCTGTTTCATCACTACTAATTTCTCATTATTTTAAAATACAGCAAATAAATATCGATTTTCAAGAATGCGTAACTTCCATGGCAATGACTGCAGGGAATAATCCGTATTGTGTTTTATATAATATATTCTATCTTATTTCACAACGTTTTGAAATGACCTTGTTTATATGTAAGACTATACATAGATCGGGAGACGGTTAAATCTCATACGTTTGCTTCTCGGACTTACGGCCGGGAACGCTTCATGGAAGCGGCACAGACCACGAAAGTTTCGCTTAATGTTGATATTCATACGTCACATTTACTTTTCACTGATGCATTCATGTAAAGTGGAATGTGCTTGTTTACTGTTGTATGTTTATTGGTCGTGTGTTGATGCGGTAGTTACCTGTGCAATGTCAAAGAAGTTGTTCCTTGTGGCAGGCTGCTACTTTATTACATAACGCCCACCTCATGATCACGTTCTGCCGAACGTTTCGTAAGATACCTGTTTTCCGAAGCGTGCAAGCTACTGCGACCAAGCTTGCTCTCCTTGCAATATCTATTTTCGACTGCACTGGTGTGCCACAGGAATAACGCTGACTTAACATCGCTAGTATCTGCCGATCAAAAATCCCAACGCAGGCATTTTTATGATTCACGCCAAACTTTTTTTAGGGTGATGGTTGACTATTTCTCATGATAGCAACGGTACTTTTTGCGAGTTGATACACTTCCTGTTTCCCACTTTTGGCTGTAGTAAAAATACGAAAAACTATATATATATATAAAATTCTGAGATATAATTACAGGTTAAAAGTTAAGACGTCATGTCTGTACTCCCGGGTTAGGTAAACAGCCCCGGGGCTGCGGTGGCTGAGCGGTTAGATTACTCGCCTTCCACCAAGGCGAACCGGGTTCAATCCCCGGCCGGGTCACTCCCGGATTTCCACACGTGGGAATCGTGCCGGACGATGCCACTGTTCGGCGGGTTTTGTCGGGGATCTCCTGTTTCTCCCGCCCTTGCATTCCGGCGCTGCTCCATTCTCACCTCATTTCACCCTCATCGGCTCTCAAGACCTCGTTATTAAGAGCCGCCCACATCTCTCAACTCAACTCTTTAATCGTATTTTAAATAAACATTTCTGTACTAAAAAATTATCGAAGAACTCAGAACAGCGAATGAAAACTATGGATGCCAGTCTGCTTGAAGTTATTTTTCACGAAAAAAGCGATAAGGCCGACGATGGTGCCCATTATTCAAGTAACTTCAGGCTTTTTGTCGTGCTGCGTAGCGGCGATGGGGTTACAAGGGATTAAACGGCGGTCCTGCAGTTTCATTAGAGAAAGTCTACATCAAAGCTCGATGCACACTTTTAACCAAGTTTAGGAAAAATTCTATTAGTACGTTCTCAGATAGAGCTGCTGAAAGGGCATTTTCACATATGTAATATGCACTAGAAAGTACTATCTCTTCCTCGTGTTATATGCTTGTCCGTTTCACAATTACGTATTTTGGAAACGAATTTAGTAGTTGCGTATAACAAACACGTATTACAATTAGTCTGCAACAAAGCTGAAGCGCAGAGTGAGCGAGTGCCGTAAGTATGATGAGCGGATATAGGCTGTTCAAGGTTAATTAAACACTTGACGCTATTCCCCACCTGTGGAATTCAGGGTGGTTTATAGGATCGTAGTTAATTCCTCCAGGCACAGACTATAAGGTACCTTGAAGGTTGAGGGTATTTCAATAAGGTAGTCTTTTGACGTTTCACTTAACTGGGTAAATATATTGTCTCGAGTTTAAACAAAAACAACATACAGAAACACTTCCGAGGTGTGGTATTCTATTTTGGCTAACTNGGGGGGATTCTCTGGGCGGCGACTTGATACTTAACTCTGCTGTTGGTGCTGGTAGGTTCTCTGCTGTGGGTGAGCTCTGGCGATATGGGCGGCCTTGGAAAAGGCCCGATTTTGGTGCTGTCTCCCCCTGGACTGCTGTTCTGGGCTCGTTCTCACGTCCTCTCGCGATTCCTTGACGCAACTCTTCCCTCGGCGCGGTGATAATGAACTGGCCCTCTTCTCGTGTAAATTGGCTTTTATGCTCTCAAGCCTCCCTCCCTAAGTGTCTGCACGTGTCTATCTTATTGGGGGAAGGGGGGTGGTGGTTGCCTTCAGTACAAAACCCTTCAGCCATCTCAGCTTATTTTTCCGCGGTTTGACTACAAGGGTGGTAGGGGTGAGGAGTATTAGTGGCCCCCACTTTCAATTGGTCAGCCGTTTTCTCAGGCATGAAGCTAGAGGTACTCTTGCTTGGCTCTGCAATTTCTTCTGCTTTCCTACGTATTTACATAGCACTTTCCGGGTGCTCCGGCGATATGCCAACTCTTACTTGGCACAAACTTGACACGTGTAACTGCGATCCGTTCTGGCTGTCCACGTGCTTCGTGACACGTGTCAACTGATAGGAGCTCGCGAAGGGGGTCAGCGAGGCTTCTACTCCAAAATGCGTTACACGACACACTTTTGAAATCAACTTTTCTAAAATTGTCACTGCCCTTACCTGCATATGTTTTAACGGGCACACTGACTAGAATACTGCCAGAAAATGTGGTAATGATGGAAGGAAAGTAGTTCCTTGTCTTAAAGTTGAAATTTAAGTCTTAAGTAACCATTTGCGAATACTGAAATGATTTATTTAGATTTCTGCTTTTTTAATGTATGTGAGTGTAACAATTAGTAAATTTGTTAAGTAATAATTCCACAGTTTCACTTGACGCACGTGTGAATATAGCGATCAGGCCCAGAGCAAAGTTAATTTTACACACGTTGAAATAGTACACAATGCGCATGCAAGTATTTCTTAAGCAGGCAGTTTTCCGTGAACAGCCCTTACTAAATTTTCGGACCACTGAACCCGTTCCCGATCTGTGTGCTGTCACGTCAACACACTGGCACAGTGATAAAGGAGCGGGAGGAGTTACGACTCCCTGTAGCTGGGAAGAAAGCATTCACGTGCTTAACGTGTCGTGTCTTCATTATTCGAAAGCATGGCGACACGCACGTGACTCTGGAAAGGCTGGATGAAGTATCACACACAACCTCTCTCCAGAAAAGGCGGTGCTCTGGCTGCTTGAGTGGTGCTCGGGCATCCTCCGCCCTTGGGCTTACGCCGGGTGCCATCTGGAATCTTCGTGAGCGGGGAGGGTGATATCTGCCTTGTTGGCTTGAGCCGCCAGATTGCACCCAGGCCCGAATACTAGCCGAGGTACCGGACCACTGTGAAGAAATTCTTTCAGGCCATGACAAAGGATACTCAGAAATAAGTAGGTCCTACCGGATATTCTCTCTTGGCATGAGAGTAGCAGAAGGGAATGNGGGGGGGGGGGGGGGGGTGGTGGTGGTTGTAACACTTACCTTTGTCCATTATGTTGCCAACAATTAGTATTACAATTATTAATAAATCTTTAATGATGACACAAAAATATGTAATCACTGTGTATGATGCATTTATAAAGTGGGGTAATTTCTCCTAGAATATGCACTAATTAAAGAATGTGTAAGCACTTCAGTCAGTGTTACTCCTCACGATTTTATCCCCCCCCCCTGCCATCGTCCATAAGACATTTTAGCTGAGTCACTGTCTCTTGATGACCGATCCGTTAAGGCTAGACTCGTGCTGGCAGTGGTTGGAGGATGTCTTGCAAAGGCGAGACCAAGGGGGTAAACAAAGGACTTTCTGTTAGGAATGTGTTCAAACACACTAATATTCTCCCGTGTGGCTTACAACCCCAAAACATGCGATAAATAAGAGTGGGTATCTCGATATTTTTAATTTTAATTATTGATTTAATTTTACCGCAGATACATCTATGCTAGAATTGGCCACACCACGTTGGCTTCTGGGTCCTTAAAATTGGATTACTCATTACCAGATTACTGGAAAACTCAGGCCACAGCTATGACCTTGAAGGTACCTCTGTCAACGACGGGTCGAGGCGTCAAGTGGTCACAGCTCCGGCACTGTCCTGGACGGACAGTAGTGGCGAGGGTACACTCTAAATTTGAATCAGTGAGAATTGAGCAAAATCAGCGAAAATAGTGAACATTGAGCGACTGATAATTAGTGCCTGATAACTAATTAATATGGTGGCTGAATTTCACAGAATTATTTGTGATTCCCACTGAACGTCGAGAATTCCACTGCCATAAGTCACTTTTTCCCAGTTCATTCATTTCCTTGATTTGCCAGTCGGCAGTAGCTTAACAACTGACTTTCAATGAATGTTATTTCACTGATTGATATCACTGATTCGGGTTTAGAGTGTAGCTATAGCATCACCAACGGACAGCTGGCGAGTCTGTGTGACAAGGTCTCAGTGACGATGTCAACTGCTGTGCTAGCTGCACGTATCTGCGTCAATTGAGAGTATCTCAGGCTAGACAAGTCGAGAGAGTGGAGAGACTTGGACGGCTCTTAACATCGGGGTCTTGAGAGACGATGAGGGTGAAGCGAGGTGAGCATGGAGCAGCGCCGGAATGCAAGGGTGGGGGAAACGGGAGATTCCCGAGAGAAAAACCCACCGAACAGCGACATCGTCCAAAGCTATTCCCACATGCGAAAATCCGGGAGCGAACCCGCCGGGAATCGAAACCGATTCGCCCAGGTGGGAGCTATGTTCAAATTGACCATTTAGTATATTAGCATTTTAGTAAGTACGTTAAATACTACAAACTAAATATTAAAATATCAAATACATCATCACTCTAGTCAAGTCATAACCTGAAGTTGACTAAAATCGCAAATTCGAACACGGCTTCTATTCTTTAAGACTTCGTTATGGAACTGTGCAGAGATGGAATGAGGGGTAGCGTAGAGGCAGGGAGCGTGATGTAGAACCGTGCTTACCCGACTGACGCGTCAGACATTGCGGTGCTCTTAAGACAGCTACGTCAGACCCGAGCCATGACGCCGCGAGACGCGAATAGCGGTCACTATGCGCAAGAGACACGCCCCGCCTACGACAAGAACACGCACTTCAGACGAGGGCTGTTGAGTGGTGTCAAGGCGAACCCCGCACATTAGAAAAACAGTCTCATAGCACTCCACAATAGCTAAAAACTGCTTTCAAAGCTCTGTATCTTAAAATACATACGCGACAGGTACCTACAAAACTACCTTCCTGCACACTTTCCACCAATGGAATCATAGGGTCACCGCTGTAAGTCCCATACGTACACGTAGCACGACGAGGACACTGCACGTCAGTTCAGAGCTTTGCGCTTAGCGACGATGGCGCACTCGATGCGCGTCACATTGTCGCCCTTATCGGCCTCAAACGCGAAAATGGGCTGCAGGGTTTGTAATGCAATATTTGAGTTGAGTAAAATCTGTTTACGCACGAAAATATATAATAATTCAAACTACGACGGAGTACTACTTTCAACACGTCACGCTTACTGGAGACACTATTTTCGAGTTCTCCATCATGACCAAAAATAGCATTTTCACATAGTGCCATTGCTTCAAATATTTAGAGTGAATATATGAGTAAAATTAGTAGTAGAGGGCTTTGTATTAAAATTTGCTACAAGTTTTCCACCAATAAAATTATAGAAGTTCCATAGAAAATTGTGTACGACGGAAAGCCTACACGCTAGTTCGGAGCCTTGTGCGTAGCGGCGACAGAGCACTCGATGCGTGCGCAAGTCTCGCCCTTATCGCTTCCATATTTATGTATGTTTAAACTGTGGCTTTATACCGAGGATATTCGCAGATGATAAAACTCAGTCTGCATCATCTTTAGCCTGCACTTCAGACCTTGTAGCAATATAATTACAGAATCGCCGCTTTCAAGTCCTCTGCGCTCCAGTTCCGTGTCCTACCAACAGACGAGACGGAACACTCGATACGCCATTTTTTGAGAGTACCAGCTGCGCTCGAAATGGGCCCGAGGCAGACGCGCTCGCCTTAACCAGTCAACCGCAAGTGCACACTTAGCAGTAATGGCAGGCTTCTGGCGTACGCCGCGGTTCTTAATTTAAAGCCCCGGCCCGGCCCGCGACCACGAAAAGATGCGACGAAGATTATTTTCAGCGAAGGCCCGCGAATACAGCCGGAGGCGCGTGAAGCGACGACCGCGGCGAATCGCGACAACCTGCCGTAATCTGCGGCTGGCATCGGCGCTCGTCGATCGCAAGGAACAAAACGACGCCCGAGGAGGCTGGCGCTGCCTTATACACAACTGGCCCAGGCCGGGCTGTTAATCAACGCCCCCTCACTCGAACAGGTAGTCGGGCTCGGATGACAGCTCGCAGCTGGCCGTCTGGCTTCATTAATTGGGCAGCTCTGCGGCCGCAGCGGCTTTTGCCAAAGAGACAAGTGGCCGAGACACGGATAATAATTCGGACGAAGTAGCCTACTCCTGTGAGGTTTTCAAGTCAACTCAAATTGTAATTGGCCCACATATAATTTAAAACGTACTTCTACCTATCAAAATAGGTTAACTGAACACGAATTTTGATTGAATCTCCATTGAAAAAAGAAAAAAAAAAAAAAAAAAAAAAAAAAAAAAAAAAAAAAAAAAAACACAAACCAATTGATATAAAACGCAAATGCAATAAAAATTTGTTAAAACCAATAAGTATATAAGTGGCACTAGATACAACTATCCAGTTATACAACGAGCGACACAGAAACAACAAGGACAGCACAACTATGACAACACGAAAACAGCAAAACGACAAGCAAAACACACACACTGTAGCATGTAAAGGTATCAAAAAACTATAATGATCCAGTCCGACAATGAACCAAACGAGAAAGAAGAAAGCAAACAGAGGCAGCATTAATGTTACTAACACATCAGCAGAATTAACATACGTAAAAAAAAAAAAAAGCTAAAAAATTACCAGATTTATGAAAGGATCAAAAAAGTATAATGATTCAGTCAGACAACCAACGGTACGGAACACTAAGAACAGCAGAGGTTTGAAAATATGCACACAGCCAAATATACAGTAACAAGATGAAAACAGTAAAAAGTCACGACGTGTCGAAAGCTGCGATCTGCTCCCGTCCTTAGGCGATTAAACACACAATTGCCTTTTAACTTCAGATACAACAAAATATTGCGTATTCGACCGTCACATAAAAAAAATAATTGTAATTGCAGCCAAAATATTATTTAGCATACAAAAAAATAATTTTTTTTGCAAGGAATGTCGTGAAAATGTTAGAATTACAGGTGTTACTATTACACTAATTCTCACCCTCGGTAACAACTGAAATATTACACTTTTAATAAGCCCTGTTCTTTAAATTACTTGAAAAACCCCTGCCTGTGTTTACTTTAGAAATTTTTTCTTCCCGAAAGTTGCTTTCAGGAAAAATTTTGGTTCGCCGAGGAATAACAACGTGGTGTGGTTTACCTGTAGTTCGGCTGAGAAACAATCGAAATCCGACACCGGGCACTCCCAAGGTATCCGGATGTCGGTCACCTGGCAGAAAGAGTAATGCTTACTGATTAGCAATGCGGAATTTGGACGAAAATTCGTTTGGTGGAACTGGCGTTTCTCATACTTTTAATTCGTCTATCTTGCAACCTCTTAGTGGAGAACTCACGGATTTGGCAGAACCTGCTTGTAGTAGACACGTCTTTTGGCAAAACATACAATTAACAAAGCATGTATTTGGAAGAAAATGAATGCATCAGAATAAATGTTTAACATATTTAACATAACAAGCGTTTAGCAGAACGGGCATCAGGTAGAACGTAATAGTCACTTGACCGGTAAAGAAACTTTTGGTTGAACAGGCATTTTGCAGTAAGAGGTTCTGACATTATTTCACTGACAAAGATAATAACTAATTATATTAAAAATTTTTTACATAATTTTTAAAAAGTTTGATTTTTAAAGCGTTTTTATATTAAAGTAAAATATAAAAATTTCGCTGTAAAATGTTGTTAAATACACTAAAATTAAGAACAATGTTTATAAAATGTAAGATTTTGCTCGGGTGCATCCAGGTAGGTTAAAAAAATATATATATAAAACAAAACACTATAATTATTTTTGTAATATGGTAGAGTGAAGTGCAAATTCAAAACGGTATTAATTTATTCTCAGTTATATATATGATACATCAAATGCGCGTGGAATACATTTTAACACCTCGTCCTTTCAAGAGAAGGAGAACCCTTGCTACGAGTTCTTCACAACGCTGAATTGAGAACAGTCATTTTAATGCACTTCGAATGCCACGACATTAGACATTTGTTTAGTTATGAAACATCCGCCACTATACAGAGAAAGAAAACTGCCTACAAAATGCCAAATGTTTAATAGGCACCCGAAGTGCTGATGTTGAAACTGACAAGCAAGCGGAAGCTGGCATGACGCATGCGCAGGGCAGTACATCTTATTCCGATATTAGAGAACGCCAGTCACTAATCTTATTCACTACTGTTACAATTACACTTTCGACATATACCTACTATAAACTCCAAAGCGTTTAGAATTACACAAACCACAGAACCATTCAAATACGTACTATTTTCTGTTTAGTAATTCGCATTCCTTGCCACTACCCTCACTATCCGCTAGTCTTTCTGAACTATTCAGATTTATAAAATAATTACAACGATTACAATCGACGAATTACTTTGGTGTGTATGGAACAGACACCATTTTAAACAGAAATTTTAGCGGTATTGAAAATTATTCAACTATCCACACAAGTTTTTACTTAAATGCCTGCCGTCCAAACTGGCCCACTGGAACATTATCAATCCACAACGCTCCCTTAATAATAACGTTAATTTTTTCTTCTAGTTTCAAAACCTAGCTCATAATAAAAACTAAAATACTTAAATACGTTTCTAATTTCCTTCTTTTTTTAAAGTTTTTTTAATTACAAAACACAAGAATACGATGCAGTCAATATTCGTTACAGCCATTATAACCAGCCTTAGTGTTCATGCTGTTAGCAAGCAGGCGCCCCACCGCGGGTGCAATCCCTTGCAGATACGACTAGGATTTCGAATTTGGGAGTGTACAGAAACTTGACACACCGGATGTCTGGTTTTCTCAGGGTACTCTCGTTTCCTTCACCAATAAATTACTTCGCTTCTACATTATAGGCTTTCATTTCAACTCACACCTTCGGAGGGGACGGCGAACTACGGCTTCCACAACTCCGGCGCAGCTACTCTCGCTTCAGGGCACACGCATATTCTCTTTTCAACAACACGCACTGTAGTCGATAAAAGCAGAAGAGGAGTTCTCGCTGGTCGTGATTGCTAAGTCGAGGAGACAGAAACAGTTAAGTTTCGAGACCAATCCTCATCATTTGGAATGTACGAGAACCGAATTGGTGAAGGCTGTTCACGGTAAACTGAGCACTTTTGAAAGTTCTGCTTAAGATCTACTTGTATGCGCATTATGTATTCTTACACCATATGTAAAAAAACTTTGCCATGGGCCTGACTACTTTGTTCATGCGTCAGTTATGTGAAACTGTGAAATTCTCAGGAAAGTAAATGTTTTACAAATTCGCAATTTCTTACTCTTACATGGATTAAATATCTACCAAGCGAAAGAAATAATTTCAATATATACAGATGTTAACCTAATTCAATTCTAAAATATGGAAATACTTTCTCTTCGCCGTTACCAACTATACTGGGCGCATGTTAGTAAGTTATCACGTTAAAATATATGTAAGTATAGGCAGTCATAATTTTTTAAGGTTGATTTCAAAAGTGCTCAGTTAACCGTGAAAAGCATATTATGACGCTGTCCCGCTGTATCTTTAGCCTTTCTGCGCACGAAAACATGACGTAAACCGCGCAAACAAACAAGCGAACGTGGCAGCGACCAGGCGGCCTTGGAGGCAGGCGCACGAGGCGGCGGTGACTTCAACGCGCGGTGAGAAAGAGTGAGTCATTAAAATAAGGTTCGCACGTGATAGCCGTTGGTAATTGGCAGTGAAGATAATTAGATGCGGGTTTTGAATAACGAGAGAACGATTCTCACGGGCCTCGTGCGGCGCGGAGATGACACGACGTCCAAATGAAAACAATGGCGTGCCAGAGGGAAGTCAGTGAACCCGAATGCAGTTAGGTTGGACGGCTGCTCTGAGCCTCTGGTGAAAGCCACGGACACGCTCAGCAGCTCTGTTTGCATTGGCGATTGGAGAGTTTGAAAGGGGCGACAGTGATAGAAGATCGCACGCTGCGATCAAGCATGTTTACCAGGTTAGATTGTAGCGCGCAGACATCGAACCGTTGTCTAAAGCGAGGCGATAGTCGATTGGGATAAGGACGCTCTGGTATCTAGTCCCGTATAAAAATGACCGTTTGTAATGTTAATAATTAGTATTAGTATTAATGTTATCAGTGTCTTCGTTTCTATGTCGGGACGCTAATCGGGTGAAGAGATTTGTGCGGCTCTTAACGGTTCCGCCTGCCTGGTACTTGAACTGCGTTGCAGAGTGATTGAAATCCTGTTTTTATTTAAACGCAACTACTAAACGTGCCCTCAGTATGTTTACTAACAAAAAGACATACCCCAGACGAGGAAAGAATGGTACTTTAAAGTTATCACGCATTCTGTAAATATTATTTTGGAGCCCTCCAAAATAGTGAAAAAAAAAAAGCTTTTTCAGCTTGTATCTTAAAACATACTAACCGGACACCAGCCAAACTACGATAGGAGCCTGTGATGAACTTTGCTACAGACTTTTCACCAATAAAATGATAGCGTCACCACTGAAAGTTGCATAGGTACAAGCAGCACTACGAGAACACTGCATGCCAGTTCAGAACCCTGCGCATAGTGGCGATGACGCTCTTGTAGCGCGTGCTAGTGTAACCCTTATAGCTTCCACGCTCCTCTGCCAAAAAAGGAGAAAAACGATGAAGGTAGACGGGACCCTTAACATTGAGGTCTTGAGAACCGACGCTAGTCGGGAAGCTGTTTACTGTAGCTAAACTTATGTCAAGTATACGACGACACACCCATGCCTTAGCCGGAATTCGAACCTGTAACCTCTTAGTCCAAAATTAAAGTCTTAAGATTTTGGCCACGGATATTGCATGACTGCTTATTGATCCTATGTAGATGTATTATGTCGTCTTACGGTGGACTTGGCCGCACATCAAATGCTAGATTCATTTTACACTTCTGTAAAACAAATTTCACCTTACGCCAAGTAAAATATTGTATAAAAGAAAAAAAAGCGACACAGCTCATGCGCGTGTGTAGCGATGCACAGGCGAAATAATAACCAAGTTAATACCTAGAGTGTTATGTCCAGAAGAACAAGGTTGCCTTATAACAGTTATAAGGCTGTATTGTCTGGCGCTGTATTGTCCACTACACATTGTTCCGCCACAAAAATTGGAGTAAGATATACTGTTTATTTACGTGCTTCCATTTGTGTCAGATGTGATCCTTACAAGTGTATGATCTCAGCAAGCATCATTTCCAACTCGCATTTTTTAGTTTCTTACGATATACTGTATTTAAATGAATAAATGAAATTTCTAGTAAAACTGAAGTTTGTTAATATTAGTAGTCTACGTATTGGTCTCCGAGCGCAACGGGATCCGGGATAGGATCCAGGATCCGTCCGCCCTCTTGGTAGGTGCGGGCGGAGGCCACGTTGGTCGGTGCAGTTCGCCATATTTTTTGGCGTCATAGCCAGGGCTTGATGCCATGTTGGATGTTAGCCCGCCCCCCTATCAGCGATAAAAATTATTTTAATAAAAAAAATTAAAAATTAAAAATTAAAAAGTATTGGTCTGCCAACTTGGATGTTGTATAATTATATCGGTTTAGAGTGTCACTGCAAATCATAATTCCATTAAATAAAAAAGACAATTAAAAAAATTAAATTATTTAGGCCTGCCAAATCGGGGATGTACAGTTCCCCTCTCCACCATCACAAAAACCTATAAGAAACTAAAATGTAAAAACTAGCACACACCACTACACATCCCGCACCTAACAAAAACACCCAAACCCCCTCACCATCCCTCAGCAAAACTCACCATCCCACTCACCTCCTCCCATCTTCTCGAATCCCCCTCATCAAGACCTCTCAAACCCCCCTCACCAACTTCCCCAACCAGCACTATCCTCA
>NQII01003741.1:0-19866 GCA_002778355.1 Clitarchus hookeri | reverse complement strand
CCCCCCCCTTTTCCCTCTTCACAAATCTTGGCGCACAAAATTCTAAAAGTCGAGGATCATGTAATCACATAACCCCACTCATCCTGCCACCCAGTCATAAAAATTGGCCATAGCACATTTCCTGTGCATACAAGCCGTCGACAAGTAGTGCCTCATTCAAGCAGGTAATCTAAAAAGGAAACAGAAAAAAAAAGGATGCGATGTAATATAAAGTAAGAGGCTTAAAATGTCATAGCAGACAAGATTTCTAAAATAATGCAAACAATAAATATACATCAACCGCAAGAAGCATCATTAAAAATACCGATAAAGGTCACGCGTTTAAACAAAGAAAGTGAAAGGGGGGAAGACTTCCTCGNCAAGAAGCATCATTAAAAATACCGATAAAGGTCACGCGTTTAAACAAAGAAAGTGAAAGGGGGGAAGACTTCCTCGTGCACCCTTGTCATGGAATTACACAATATTATGAAGAAACCCTCCAAATATTCCATCCATGTGAAGTACAGCATTGCAACAAATGCCAGTGAAATATATATATTAAATATTAGCACCCTAAGCGAGTAAAAAATAAATCAGAAAATAAACTGGTGGGGGGAAAAAACAGAAATTATTTAATAAATATACGAAGCCGAGACCGTAACATCGACCCATCCTAATCCTGATTCGTGCCCTGTTTGGGAAGGAAGATCACGGCATGTAAAAATTAAATCATAATGTAAATTTATACAAGAAAAAAAACCTGCACTGCTAAATACAGAGACAAATCGTAACATCTCGTTCCACGAACACATCTTCATCCATGGTTCCTGGTCCTTCCGACGTGATGACAGCCGAACCATCTGAGACCGCTAGTGTATCATATACGGAACTTTCAGTGGCATATCGGCGTCACTTCTGCTGCAAGGACTTTGCCTTCAGACTTACTGCACGGCGGCACGAAGTTCACGAGTGCCCTAATAGTTGGTATCGTATTTCATGAATTAGAACTGAAGGTGATGTTTATACGGATGCAAACGAACATGAATAATTTTGCAGTAATAAATTTTAATAAATTTAAAAAAGTAAAAAANTGATGTTTATACGGATGCAAACGAACATGAATAATTTTGCAGTAATAAATTTTAATAAATTTAAAAAAGTAAAAAATAATATTTTAATATTTTATTTTTTCTTCCCCTGTTATAAACGGTTTTTGATAAAAAAAAAAAGGAAATATTATGCAAGTGTTATTTTTAATTTATACAAAAAACACTATGTCTATAAATCTTCGTAGGGCTTTCCTGGAGCTAGACATGAAGCTTGCAAACTGAATTTCACGAACCTGGCACTAAGAAATCGCAAATTATAAGCGCATTTGTCTATAAATATTTGCTTGCTTACAGCCTGACTTGCGAAAATGTGGGCATACTATAATTTAAGATACTGACCCAACTGAAAAAAAAATACGAGCTCTATGATACATCGCTTACCTTTAAATGTACTTACTATACAAACAATCTTACATTTATTATGATTTTTTATAAACAAAATATCCTACTCGGAATAGTTCTTGAGGTCATCGTGATTGAGAATATGCACTTAACCAATAATACAATGGTTATAAGATAATGCAAATGTATACATGGTATGCATATTACACAAAAACCAAATTAAATATTGGCATGAGGAAATGTGCTATGATATATTTTTATGACTGGGTGACAGGATGAGCAGGGTTATGATATTACATGATCCTCAACTTTTAGCATGTTGTGGGTCAAGAGTTGATGAGGGGGAAAGGGATGTAGTGATGGNGGGATGTGGGTGCTGGGGGGTCGGTGAGGGGGTGGGTGTTGGTGTTAGGTGAGGGGATGAGTGGTGGTGTGTGCTAGTTTTTACAACTTATTTTGGGGGTTAGAGGTTTTTTGCGATGGAGGAGAGGGGATCAATACATCCCCAAAGTGGTAGGCCAAAATTATTTTATTTTTTAAAAATATTTTTTTTATTTAGTGGAATTATGATTTGGAGGGCCACTATAAACCGATACAATTATACAACATCCTAGTTCGCTGGCCGATACTTGTAAATTTTTTATTCAAATAATTTTCATTAAAATCATTTCAAGGGATGATGGGAGGACGAACATCCAACATGGCATCGAGCTCTGGCTGTCACGCCAACAAATATGGTGGACTGCACCAACAAAAAACGGCCGCCGCCCACGCCTACCAAGATGGCGGACGGATACTGGATCCTATCCCGGAGGCCGTTGCACTCTGACCCCCATACGTACATTAACAATATTACAATAAAAATTTAAGCAGGGAATTTCTTAAAAGCAAAATTTTTAATTTCAAAAGTGACTGGCAAATGTTAGTCGGACCCAATTTAACTTAAGAAATCACAACATAACTTGCACTCGTAAAATTATTCCATATATTTGNCAAATGTTAGTCGGACCCAATTTAACTTAAGAAATCACAACATAACTTGCACTCGTAAAATTATTCCATATATTTGCGATTTTATTGTAACATTAATTTTTCGATAGTAATTAATTTTTATCCCATGTGTCTCTACCCAAGAACTGACAATNGCGATTTTATTGTAACATTAATTTTTCGATAGTAATTAATTTTTATCCCATGTGTCTCTACCCAAGAACTGACAATATGGAGTACCTATTACTCTGTTCTGCAGGAAAAAAAATGTGTAGTGTATTCTCCCGGTATTTATACATTTTTAGAATTCACGTCCACTCCACAAAAGGGCACGCAGTGCGGTAAAGAAGAGTGAATAATTATTCCGGTGCTAACTTATGCTTTATACTACTGAAACATGTCCCATTTACATATCATGCTTTAGCGTACCCGAAACGCNTTCCGGTGCTAACTTATGCTTTATACTACTGAAACATGTCCCATTTACATATCATGCTTTAGCGTACCCGAAACGCCAGTCCTTCGTTTCCAGAATCCGCGGGTTATGATGCTGAATACTGCATAAGCTGGCAGGCAAAATGAACAAAC
Source organism: Clitarchus hookeri (assembly GCA_002778355.1). Taxonomy (NCBI): domain Eukaryota; kingdom Metazoa; phylum Arthropoda; class Insecta; order Phasmatodea; family Phasmatidae; genus Clitarchus; species Clitarchus hookeri. The sequence goes on along the minus strand of NQII01003741.1, from coordinate 16,858 downwards.
CAGTGTGCTGATCAACTGCCACATGTTCCATCGACTGCAAATTTCTTGAACAGGTTTGTAAAGCTCCAAGCTGTGTGGCATGCACTGTTATTNTGCCACATGTTCCATCGACTGCAAATTTCTTGAACAGGTTTGTAAAGCTCCAAGCTGTGTGGCATGCACTGTTATTTAGTATTCATCTGAGAAATATTTTAAACAGCACGATTGTCAGTACTGAACGCTGTATAGCAAATTAACTTTTGAAATGTTATTTCGGCCACAAGCCAAATTTGTTTGAGATTTTTTGACACGTGTTCGTAGGCAGTTGTAAATATAATTTGGTAATACTAATAAATCGAATTTATCAACTGCCGCCACCACCACCAGCTTCTTCAAACAAGAAAGGTGATTTGTTGACAGCACACAGTGAATTAACTACTTAATTGTAGATAAATCGTATTCTGTCACCTTGTTTTGGCAGAAGACTCCCAGCAGCAGAGCGTAATGAGGATGGCGTTTGCACAGAATCAGTATCAACAAGTTTTCCTTGAATTAAAAGCAGAAATATTAGCATATTTCATTAAATCTGCCGAGAGAAATAAATATGCAGGGGCTCTAAATCAAACTGAGTGGAAAACGCTCGTGGCTTGCAAACATTCAGTTCATAAGCCCACGCCTTGTGGGCTTCGTGCCAATGGTAAATCATTTCACATTTCACGTTAAAACGAAAATCAATTATTTTACGTATATAGAAACAAGCATATTATTTATTCCCAGGCTTACCACTGTCGTGGACGTTGCAGTTATTTACGTAGAAATTTAAATAATTTAAATACGTGAACTGCACGGAAACAATAAATCAGTGCTCTACGTAACGAGNTTATTTACGTAGAAATTTAAATAATTTAAATACGTGAACTGCACGGAAACAATAAATCAGTGCTCTACGTAACGAGCTTCTGCAACTGTTCTGAATAGCTGATGTTATCAGGAATGATTTCGTATAGCCTGTGTTCGTATTCGCTGTTAACGAATACGGCCGTTTATTAAATTCACCAAGAAACACCATCCTCTCTTGCATCGCATGATGCAGCTGCAGCGAGCCGCGTTGACAGACGCTGACATACGCTGACAGACGCTGACAGACGCTGACAGACGCTGACAGGCGCTGACAGACGCTGACAGACGTTGACAGACGTTGACAGACGCTGACAGACGCTGAGAGACTGTGTTGTTCCAGTAAACACAAATCGTTAAATACAATAAATGTCAGTAGTAACTCTGGTGTACTACTTTTAAAGTTTCATTAATGGAAGAAAAATTAATAGAAGAGGCACCATCGCCACTTACGTGACGTGAAATTTTTACTTAATAAAAATTTAAGAAAGGAATTACGAAGGGCGTTGTATACTGCATTAGTACTTCCCAAATGAGGCGACGACCAAATGAGATGTATCAATAAACACAACTATCTGAGAAACAGCTAACCTGTTGATGGGACGTATGGTGATTATCATAAGGGACTGTAACAAATATTGGTGATAAATCTCTCTGGTTATGGAACACATTCACGAATGCAACCTCAGTGTATCTTTTAAATTCTGTTGACCAACATATTTTATCGTGTGAACTAATTACTTGAGTTATCACCTTTTCAGTCGTCTTGGTTTATTATTGGTGTTCTATTTAATTGTGTAATGTAAAACAGTTGTATGATGGATGGTGCTGACTTACATATATGTAACTTGGAAGGTAGTCGGCTTCACGAATATTTCTGCAGATGTCTAACTGCGCTTGTTACACAAAATCATGGAACGCTTCAATAAAATCGAATGAATGTTGTGTGTTAAGAGAAAAACTCACCACGCAGCTCGGACCACGTGCTTCCACCGTTGAGCCGATCGCTAAAGGTATTTAGCTCACACTCACCTGAAAAAAAAAACAATTGTATATACATTTTTTACAAAACACCAAGAGCACATATACTCTAAAACATAAATTCATGATAAATTACAAAGACAAAATAAAGTTATAAAAATAAGAATCTTTGCTAGACGTATTTTTTTGTTTCCAGTCACTACGCAAGGAATAAAATTATATTAAGTTTGTCGAATATATGATTTCCATCTGCATATTAGCAGAACACAGCGACGAAGCCGGCTTCAAGTAGTAATACTGATGATACATTACGATGATGGTGATGGGAATCGTGGTGGTGGTGATGGTGTTTAGTGTGTGTATGCGCGTGCGCGCGAGCGTGTGTGCGCGCGTGGGTGTGAAAGAGTTGGAGAGAAGGGAAATGACACGTTACTTGTCTGCCAGAGGGGAAGATGCTAGTTTGAGTCAATTTATGCGCTTGACTTTTTCACTGTCATTGGCTACAGACATTTTGGTATTTTATGAGCGATACACGTAAGGACAAGAACCTTTATTTATTTTTTTTCCTTTCAGATTCAGAGGTGTTGTTATAAAAAAAAGAAAAAAAAAAAAAAAAAAAAATGAGCTAACTGACTAGAGTATACAAAAAAATTATTTAACCTGCCCAAATCTTTTAACGTAATATTTTGGGTCATGAAACTGATTATGAGAAAACTGCAAGCAGAAGTTCAAGAACGTTTAGACACTTCAAACACTAATACAATACTTTCTGTTCGTACTCCCGAACATTGCAGCCTTACAGTGTGAAAGGTTATGCCTGGAAAAAAAAAATCTCATTTGCTATTTTTGGAAGCAGCAAATTTTGGGCAAAATTATTAAAACTTCCATTATTTTTCAGGACAACTATCACAAATATTTACAATTATAAATGGAAGAAATTCATTACAAACGTCGTGGCTGTTTGCACGCATCTCACGAACGCTTTTAGAAATTAACTGATTTGATAAGATGGATAAAAACATCTTACAATCGTGGGAGCAAACACAAAAATTAAAAGTTTCTCACATTTTTGTGGGGTTGTGAATCATTACATATATTATAGTTACTTCGCAAAATCTCACTGCTGTTTAAACTTTCACATACGAGCGGCTAGCACTCTCCACCATTGTAACTGCAATAACACGGGTTCGATCACTTATGAAGCCCAACTAAAACACCGTAAGTTCACAATAATAATTTTACAAAAATCTTGCGGAGTACACTGGTTTATAGTCCACTCACAGTTACTTGCATCTGTTCGGAAGCCCTGCTAAAGTCCTACTTCCAGGAAATTAATCCGCTTCATGCGAACAAAGCTTAGAAAATTACTCCACCGCACCGCATTCGTGCGCACTCAGGGCACTATTATATTTTGCATAAGAATTATTTATTACTAGCCATTACCAACAGACGCATTTCTCTCTATCGTTACTCGTATTACTTAAATATATAAAATATTGTAATTGATAGATAAAATATAAGTAAAAGTTTAATTTTCCAAAATTAAGGTACCTTTATGTTAACACAGGTTTAAAACGTTAGTGTAGACTATACTCACAAGCACGTGGGCCATACATCAACAATGAACACGTTAAATGCAGTCACGATTTTAGTTGAGAAGTTTCTGTTGGCGCTTTAACAGTGATGTCTTCGAGCGCCAGCGAAGGTGAAGTGAGGTGAGGATGGGGCAGCGGCAGGAAGCAAAAAGGGGGGAAACGGAGGTGCCTCGAAAAAACCCGAATTTAGCAACCTAAGGTTGAAGAACCACCAAGGTTCTTCTTTAACTTAATACTCATTTGTGAACTTCTATCCTTTACGTTTGTTTGTCTCGCAAATGTTGGGCTTCTTTCGTGCGATTCTACCATTATAGCTGGTTTTTTTTTTATTTCATACAAATCGTTTGGGCAAGAACTCTCATGCCAGTGGCCAATTGAACTTAATTAGTGAACTTAGGAGCACTTATACAAAGGGTTATTATTTTATTTGTCTCACAATTACTGATTATTCTCTCTTTGAGGTGTCTGGGACGGCTAGTGTGTTGTTTCAGCTCTATAATGTTTTTTTTCATTATTGTATATATGGATGATATAGGTCCTTTACTTCTCTTCATTAGCAGCATTTCGGCAAGGTTTCAAATTATTTTTTGCCTTTACCGTAATTCCATACCACTTTAATTAAATGTCGTTATCTTTTCCCTCCCGTCCCATACTATTTTTCAACAACACAATCAATACTAAACTTTTGACGTAGCCGGGGACTCTACCTCCAGAGACACTGCCCTCCAGTAGTGAACAGAGCAGGATGAGAAGCTGTACCCAAGTTTTTATACACATTTGCGTGCCTTCACCAATTTGAACAAATCGTTACTGACTTATAAAGAATGCTTACTTTGTTTTACAACACGTAAATAAACAAATGACAGTATTATAATAAGCTTTGAACGTATTGTAACAGTATTAATATCAAGTGCCCAAATCATTTCTTTATTACCTGTATGAGGAATTTGTACAAACCCAGATAGCACATCAGCTTGCGGCAAGCTTGCCATTTGACTTGAATTTGCTAGGCCGAGCGTGCTTGACATATCATGTATGGTTCAAGCTTGTTTCAGGTGTAATTTCTCACGGCTGTCACATACTTGCTACTGGAAAGCTTGCAGATGGCTTGAATTATACTTGCAAATTGCCAAGGCAAGCTTGAAGCAAGTGTACCTAATAAAGCTTGAACTGTGCGGCAAGCTTGAACTGTGGAGACTAGTGAGCTTGATTCAAGCTTGAGTCAAAATCTTGAAGATTTGTCATGTCAAGTATGATTAAATCTTGAATCAAGATGATTATGCTATCGGGGAATGATTGCACCAAAGACCGTAATGTACTTTCGACCAGTGAAGTTTCAGCATCACCGCTTATCGACGAAAATAGCCGGGTCACTCCGGATTTTCGCAAGTGGCAATCGTGCCGGACGAAGGCGCTGGTCAACGGGTTTTCTCGGGGATCTCCCGCTTCCCTTGCCCTTTCCTTTCGGCGCTGCACCATTCCCACATAATTTCATCCTCATCGGCCCTCAATACCTCGTTGTTAAGAGCCCCCCCACATCTCGCAACTCAACTCAACTCCATTCTCACCTCACTTCACCCCCATCGGCTCTCAAGACCTCGTTGAGAGCCGCTCAAATTTCTCGACTCAACTTAACGTTCGGTAAAGGGAGCAGAACGTGGGTTGGAGGAACTGCTTTATCTAGACGGAGCAATCACGTCGTAAATTTAACCCGAACCGACAAGACATTTTTTTTTCGTGGTTGTAAGTGCGGCGTTTTGCTACGTGCGATCGCCTTACGTTGTGGCCGGCCAAGGTCATGTCTGCGGCGACGTGGGGGAGGATCGGGTTGTCGATATCGTGTTGCCGGGCAAGGATAATGCCGCATTTACGCGGGCGTGCGTCCCAGCGGCCTTCCACTTGCAACAAGCTTGCCTCTCGTTGAGCGCTCCTCCGAGCGTGAAATTTCCCGCATCGATGACTTTGTCGCCAAGCGCGCCACTCTTATCCTACACGCACGAGGATTCGAGACTTACGGTCCCACGTAGGTAGGTAGTTGGGCTTAACGTCTCGCCGACAGCGAGGTCACTAGAGACGGAGCAAGTTGCTCAGGTGAGTGGGATTGGGGAAGAAATAGGCTATACACTTTGTTAAGGGTGCGTTGGAGGGATTTTTTTTAGAGCGTTTGAGGCAGGGAAATGCAGTGACGATAAGGACTACACTGACACGCGCGCCTGACGTCCCTTCGCTCCTACGCGCAAGCCGCTGAACTGGTGTGCAGTGTTCTCGTAGTGTTGCGTTTACCTATGGGACTTTAAGAGGTGACCCTATCATTTTGTTGGTAGAACGTCTGTAGCAAAGTTCAATGTAGGTCCCTATAATAGTCTCCCATGTTTCCAACCAGATTATACTATGAGATATAGTAGTGTGGAAAAGCCGTTTATAGCAATGTTGGAGGGCTCGGGAATAGCATTTATATTGTGCATGACGTATTGAGAGTATTATACGTACCTCGCCTGAAGTGTGTTTTCTTTTCGTACACCGGTATAATGGGGACAAGTTTAATGGTTTGGTTAAAAAAAAAACACACGGATTTCAAACACTGTGCAACGCAGTTCGAGCGCCAGGCAGGCGGCGCCCTTAAGTTCCAACCACACCATTCACCTGGAGCGGCTTCGGGAAACCATGGAAAACCGAAGCCAATATGGCGGGACCGGTAATCAAACCTGCGTCCTCCGGAATGTGAGTCCAGTGAGTTACGACTACGCACACACTATGTACGGCACACGAGAAATAAGAGAGCACGGGACATACATGAATGCTACACATGCTATTTGAAAGTTAAAAGTTTCTGGCAGACCGTATAGAAAATCAAATGAAGAGCAATCGCAGGCAGCAATTTTTGCTAACTTCATGATTAAATATTTTGCTGGAGTGATGCATTACTGTTAATTAATTTCTTCCGCCGTAAATCTTCACACTGCTTCGCGGCGCAAGATATCAATCTGGTAAAATATTTTCTCTACAAAGTTGACAGAAACTATCATCTAGCATAGACGTTTCTTAGATATGTAATACTGGCTCCGAAAGGCCTGCAAGATTCAGTTAAAATATCCGTCATTAATTTATATCGCACGCCCTCGTGAGTCGAGAATCACAGAAGGAGCAAATCACTGCAGCGTTTCNCAAGATTCAGTTAAAATATCCGTCATTAATTTATATCGCACGCCCTCGTGAGTCGAGAATCACAGAAGGAGCAAATCACTGCAGCGTTTCTGCGCATTTCTAGTGCTATAGTTTCTTGGCACGACGAACGGTAACTATCTAATCGTCTCTTCATGCTCGTGGCGCGCCCCCGGATTTTCACATGTGGAAATCGTGCCGGACGATGCCGCTGTAGGGCGGGTTTTCTCGGGGATCTCGGGGANCTCGTGGCGCTTTTGTACTATCACAACATATCTGCTTGTCTATCTTTGTAGGAGTCCGAGAGATATCGTGAGATAGTCGATTGTAATCCCGCACAACGGCGCCACGAGCATACAGTGGCGATTACAGAGATACCGCCTTGTGCTGGGCATGGAAATCAGCGTCAAAAACCGCGGAGGAAATTAGTATGGCTTCAGTACTTCTATAGCTCGTTCGCGGTAAATTTAGGTTTTTTGAAATCAACATATGAAATAAAAAATTTCCTGCTCGTATCTGCATATAATTTAAAGCCATCACCAGTTGTCACAATCTCAGTAAAGTTGGCAGCGAAGCGGGAAAAGTAGCAAGCCCTATACGTTTTTAACGTCGTATTAAAAGCGTGACATTTAAATATATGTACGCAGAATTTATTTCATTTCGTTCCTGCTTAATTTATGCACTAAAAAGTAAGGATTGACACGTGGATAGCATATTTACGTTCCAAAAATATCATTGCTACCCTTGATGAACGCATGAATAAATCGAAATGGTCCATGGAAATGTTAATTTTACATGCGGAAGGGCACAAAATGGGCAGAACAGCAAATCGGCTATCTAAAGTGCTCTGTTAAACGCGAACGGCCTATAACAGGTAGTTTAGAAGTAAATTGCGGAAATGTAATGTCCGCGTCCAACTATATTTGCCTACTGTTGTGCATGACTGATGGAAACTTGAGAAATGCCCGTCAAAAATTACGAAAGCACGGAGTCTTCACGCCATTCTTTTTCGTATCGTAGTTGCAGGTGCTATAGTGCTCTGTATTAGTGTGGAGTCAAATCCACGCACCACGACCAGGGGGCGTGCCCGGATATTTACTGCTTAAAAAAAGTTAAACTGAGTACCTAGACGAATTGACAGAGAATCGCAAACAGCAGAGAATGGATTACCGGCAATGACGCTGTGCAGTGTCGGCCGATACCTCCAGCTGGCGCAGAGCCACATTAATTCATTTTTCCCAAAACTTGGAAAGGAGGTCCAGAGGTTTCTCCCCCGGAAAAATTCAAGTTTTAAACCTTAAAAATTGCGATATTTAGGTATATATTTTGCGGCAAAATCATCTCGTATTCAATTGTGAAGAACTCTGAATTTTTTAGCACGAAAGTATAACCTTTAAATAAATTCTTTAAATTATTGCCATTAAATCATTTTTCCACAACATTATTTCACATAATTTTTGTACCATTATATTGGCAACAAAATACAGTTGTATTGTATATAATACAAAATTTCAACCTTCAATCAAACATAAACATTCAGAGTGAAAAGTGAAATAGTCTGTCCACGGTTAAATTTGCCCTTTTAAAAAGTAACAAAGGTATTATTAATGTTTTTTAGAGGAATGATTAATTTTTAAAAGTTGTATTTTTATGGTATGATAACTGTACACTATTATTAATCTGACCTAAAAACATTTAAAATCATAAACTTATTCATATTTATATTGACGTAAAATACTGTCCAAAATCCTACTAATATTATAAATGCGAAAGTTTTCGTGTATGTTTGTTACCACTCAGCTCCATAACGGCTGAATGGATTTTGATTAAATTTTCTATATAGGTACTTCATGTCCTGAAATAGGACATATGATACTTTTAATCCCAAAAAAATGTACGGTTCCTGTGGAATAACAACAGAACTTAATTTCGCAACGTCTGGGAACGTAACCGAAATATTTTTTTCCTCTGGTGTCAGAGTTTATCAGGCTGCCGAAGGACCTCTGAAATGGCTTAACGACTGCTATCAATCGATAACAACCGGGACTGAATATTTAACGTGCCCTCCGAAGCTCGGAAGAGCTCAAATGTTATGCCACTAAACGGTAACCCATTCAAATGTGTACCGCTGGGAACGTTGCTTAATTTTGGTGATCGATTAAGATCCCTTAGCCAAGGGCAAAAAGTAGTAACTAGGTAGACTTATTTCTAAAGTTACAACTTGACGAAAATAACGTTTTGATTTTCATACATCGACGCTGGAAAGCGGAAGTGTGGTAACTACGCGATAGTTGCACAGATACACTCCAAAAACAATGCCCTACTTCTTGGCTATCGGGTAAAATATTTCCTTACTTTTGGGTTACCGAAATCAGTTTAAAACCTAGGCCAACATAGTATAATAATTTTATAATTCTGTTTTCACATAAATGAATTGTCTTTTCCCAATTTATTTATTAGTGTATCACTGTAAAACTCAATTGTACCCGGGCGAAGCCGAGCCGGTTCGCTAGTAACTCATATGAACGTGGATAAACTAGCTTCTTCTCGACACACATATTCAGCACTCCCCCCTGCCATCATTCCAGCAGCAGTTACGAGACGTACTATCTAGACATAACGTCACAGTACACACTTACCAACCACCTCCAGCCCAAGCTATACAGCATAGAGTTAATAAAGTACTAGTACAGAGTGGACACTCGATGTTATTCAATGAGCAGGTTCTTTTGTCACAAGCGCTGTAAGAAAACGCAAACTAGACAAACACAAAATCGAATTCGCTGTTCCATTAAAATTCAATTTACGCACAGTTCAATACACTTGTGGTACTTACAACTATTCATAAGTTGTTTACACAAAACGCTTAGCTATTTAATTGCATTTCAAGTACACATAACAAACAAATTTTGTTGAAAATAATTGGGAATTTTGTTGTTTGCAAGCAAAGTGCAGCATACCTGCTGCTTTTTTCTAACTCTAGAAAATAAGAATGTTTTTATTTTAGTTGTAATGTTTTTAGAGTAATGTATTTTTGCATTACCGGTCCTTAATTTTAAAATTGTAAGCAACATAATTAATTTCAACAAATTCTGGACTTTGTTAGGATATTTTCACAGTGTTGTTTGCCTTAACATCTTCTATGTATTTTCGCTTTGCAAAATGACGTGGCATTGGCTTACGTAAAAAAAATATAAATAAATAATTATTAATACATATTAGCACAGAGGAGCTAATATAGTTTCCAATTTTCGTGGGACAAAACGGGTACAGTAGTAACATTGGCTGCAATAGAATTAAACAAAATAATTCCAACGTAAGATCAATATTAACACTGCCCCGCATTATTATACACGAATACTGGAGTAAATGAATTATTTACTCACAAATTCACTCCTTAACACACTTTCTGAAGCCAAGTCACGCCATTTTTATGTCTGTCATTAATACCACTCTGAAAGTCGTGAAATGCACAACAAAGTGTATGAAAAAGAGTTCAAGTGATAAATAATAATGAAAACATTTCTTGCATAAAATTATTATAAACTATTTTTAAAATTAAGACGTATTTTATGTAAGCAAAGATTTAATCAAAAATGTTACAATCCATTGTAAAAGTTTTGTTCTGTATGATTTGATTTAGCGTATAGCGATTGGAAAATGTGTTTAGCCGTGTCCTATAGTGTTTCCACCTACTGCTGTACGGCATTCACACAAACACTCAAAAGTTATATTTACTTACAGCTTACCTCGTGTTCTTAGTCTTGTTTCAGAAGAAATACTTGTACGGCACGTTGCAGAGTCGGGTGATGTTTTGTTCTCATAGGACTTCATGATTGTATAATATTTCTATTGCAGCTGTATAGTTTATGTACCGGAACCAAAAATTATTGTTTTTATTTTTTCTTGGAATTCGGATGAAATGTTTAAACTATCGCATTTTATAGACTCAGAAAAAAAAACACAATTAAAACAACTAAAGAAACTGAGGAGAGGTAGATTTTAGATTAGTTATTTAATCGTTAATTTATTTTTACTGTTCCCAAATTTTTTAACGTTACGTATACTAGAAGCGAAACTGTTCAGAGCTGCACTAAAAAAGTAATTTCATTTAGTTTTAAAATAAGTTTTCCTTATTGAAAATGAAGTCCATGCGGCGAATTTTCATCATAACAAACTTTTCAATCACCCTGTTGTTGAAGTCGGAAATATTGTTTATCATTTTTTCTATTGGCACATAGTGTTCCTCAAAAATGTCTTTACCCTTTTAAAAGCTGAAAAACTACGTTCTGCTTCAGCAGTTGTCATTGGTGTGGTAAGTAATATACGAAGGAGTTTAGTCACTTCCTGAAATGTGTCCTCTATGTTGTACATATTGAAATTCAACGACCGTAAGGTGCCATGAATTTGCCGAAAACTCTGTCTTTCATACAAAACAGAAAGTTCTGTTTTCACAAAAATATCTAATAGTTTATCAGGAAATCTAGATGAATAAGCAGTAAAGTTTCCTCCATCTATCAATTTAGCTGCATTACAATGCTCCAAGTTTTCGAACCTGTCTTTTGCACGAGTGATTATTACGTCACAAATTTCTTTTGCAGCCTTCCTTAAAATATATTCACGCATACATCGTTTAGGTGCACTTTCAGTCATTTCGTCAACTTTAAGGCCACTGCAAATAGTTTCAATGCTATCTCGTACACTTTGTACAGCCTGTACAAAATATTCCATCCCATTTTTAATACTTAAAGAATCCGCTTGACGAAACTGTATTTGTTGGAATAGAATGTCAACATGCGGCATGATTCTGGGAAAAAATGAGCGCCAGAAATTAAATTCATTATTCTTAAGAAAATGACTGAACCCGTGGGCCTTACATACAGTTCCTTTACTCTGGTCACTCTCTAGTGTTTCAAAACACTCATTTAACACATCCCTATTTTCATAGACCACATTTATGATTCTAGACTTAAAATTCCGCCTTGTTTGCGATACCCTTGGAATCCTACATGCCACTTTCTCTTCTAATACAGCCAGTCATTTGGGTGAATTTGAAGGAAAAAAACTGGTATGCCCTCGATACTAAAGAAAAATACTCTGGCAGGTTTATTTTGTGAGGCAAACGGACTAATTATCAGATTCAACTGATGTACATAGCAGTGTGTGAAGCGGGCATTACTAAAAGTATCGCTTATTTTAGCTTGTACACTATTTATTTTTCCACACAAGACCGCAACCCCATAAAAACTTTGTGATATATGTTTCTCCTTACTTTCACCGATTAACGGACATATTTCTTTAAGGATGCATTCTGAAATCGCTTTTGTTTGCATCTTGCCCTTCTGGATTCATAAAACACCAAAAATGTTCATGAATTTTTGCTCAATATTAATATCTTAAAACTGAAACAGTTTAAGGCCGGTCTGAAATGTAGATTGTTTCATCGGCAATAAGAGCGACATATTAAGCTGAATCAACTTCATGTTTAATTGCTTCCAGACACACTTTTAACATACAGTCCAGCAATTCATTTTGAATAGTTTTTGAAGTACTTTAAAATATGTTACTACTTTCCACGTGATTCTTGACAGCAGATAGCAGATAGCAGATAGCTACCGATTAAATCAATCAGACCCCTAAATATTCCCGCGTTATTTGATGTCTCCGATTCGTCATGACCTCTATGCGCCAGTTCAAAACCAGTTCAAAAGCACAGCAAAATCGTACAAAGACATCTTAGATAAAAATGTAACCATTTTTTGTACTTGCTTGGCATGTTTTTGTATCAAAAAACAATAAGCGATATCAAGCTGAGTTCTTATGTTAACCTTGCCAATATCGGCCATATTAAGTACATTTGCGATATGTGTTTTGTTTTCGAGTCTTTTAATATATTCATTTAAGGGCCATAATTCTTTAAAACCTTTTGTACTTCACGAGGGTTCTCCATGGAACAATAAACATGGAAAACCAAACAGTGCATTTCTTACCGGACACCCGCAAATCCACGATCTTTCATCGTAAATCTTCTCATGGAAACATCGTTTATATTAACGTTTTTTTTATTTTTGTAGCTTGTCAATTAAGATCGGGAACTGGTCGGCCTAACGTCTTGATTTAAAGTTTCTCTGCGAATGTTTTTCGCGCGGTGTATCCAGTAGCGCCCCCACTGAAATCATTATAAAAAAACTTTCACATAATAAACACGAAATATTGACACGTTGCAAACAGAATGGAAGTTGGGGAAACTGGTCAAGCCATCGAAAAAATGGATGTCGTCGTAAATCTTCGGTTAGTGTCGGAGGGTTTCGGCGTTTGCTGGGGACACCTGTGTTGCACGGAAAACAGTAAGCTCCAAGCAAAGTTCCTATGGCACTTTTAATGCATGGGAGGGGGAAGAGAGTGACCCTTGCTACCATGACGTCGCCTTTCCGAGCACCGCACGCCATACCAACCCCTGCACAGCAAGTCCCCGCAGGGCGGCAGTTGGTAGGCGGGAAAACTTTCTCACTGGCAGAGGAGCAGTGTGACCACACACACCATACGGAAACATATTAGGAGGCGAGGACGTGTTTTGCTCAGTGCAATCGCACCGATGCACTACACAGCCAGCCGCCACTGTATTGGTTTGTCACGTAAATGAACCCCTGCGCGATTGTATCGTGATGTGTGATGAAAGTGGATCGTGCACGATGATCAAAAGCGAAATGTGCAAAGTTGGAAGTTGGCGAAAGCCAAAAAACCATTTTCAAAACAAAAGACTTTGACGCCACACAAGACTTTGCAGTTAATATGCTGAACAACACTGGATGTTGTCCATTGTAATACAAGTTATTTCCTCCTGATGAAACCATCACTGCTGTCTCTTACTGTGCAGCCATTGACGAAATACACCGGAAGTTGTGGAAAGCAACTATCATTGATAAATAGGAAGTGTCCTCTGCCACGTTCCTTCATAGACGGGGATTGAAAGCCTCGTGAATCGTTGGCAGAAATGTGTCGCTGCCCACGTCGTCGACTGACTCGTAAAGTTGTGGCGAGGACCTCGAGGCGTGTCTGCGAGTGACGACGGGCCGCGAACCGTTACGACGGAGGCGCGTAGGTGCTCGTGGGTGTCGCGTTTCCGGGTGGGAGGTGCTCGCATCCTTCCGCCGGCGAGGCTCGGCAGGAGGAAGGACATCATCGGCACTCCTGGCGCGTGCCACAGGCGTGTCCCACGACGCCGCAGGACGCCCGCCCGCCACAACGGTTCTCCCAGCTCCTGCTGGGCGGTGACGTCATGCTGCACGCACCAGCGACCCTGGGGCGGGGCACCACCGCTTTTACAACTGCCGCCTCGATGCGTGGTCGCTTCACGGCCAGCTGAACGCTTCTGAAAGCCATGCTCATTTCCTTATTCCTGTTCGCTGTGCGTTCTTCGCCCAAGCGTAAACATTAACGTGACCGCAGTCTCTCACCCTGCCGAGCTTTACCAGTCTCCGGTTAAAAGTGTGTCCCTTGTGTCAGGCAGTGAGTCCGCTCCAGTCGCCAGTCCCATCTCCACTCTGCCTCAGCCAAGGGGGCAGCGTGTGGATTCCACAGATTTCTGTAACAATAACTCGTCCAAGCCGTCAAAGGGCTTGCCGCGTTTGAGGCTGAGAAGCACGGAAGCGATAAGAACTTCATTGCCACGACCTCATGGCTCGTAAGCAGACACGCGGTCCGTAAACTCCGTTAAATGTTATCGTCGTACTGCGTGTACATATTCTACTTTCAGCGGTGATCGTATGGTTTTATTGGCGGAAAGTCTGTACCAAGGTTCAATGCAGGGCCCTTGAGTATGTATGTATGGATCACTGAATTAAACTAGTAGGCGAGTAATTGTTCTTACAGTTTATTATCACCTGAAATAGCAAGTGAAGAGTTTTTATTTAACTTAACGTAAACATAAGGAGTTTTTTGTACGTTGCTGTATCTCACGCACCGTAAGTAGGCACTGCTATGGTTTTCCTCAGCCACTCATCACAGGTTTCCTTGTGGTTTACTGTAACAATGAATTAAACTGCGAAATACAAAATAACCAAGTTTACAAGGAAGCTACTGTCGCTGAATTGAATCAGTGATTCGAATTTACAGCGTAAATATTTGTCATAGGTAAAAAATTTATTTCCATACAGGTCTCATATTCGTTTCATGAATCAAAAGAAAGTTTGCCACATAAGAAGAAATAAAATGCAGTATATTACGAAAAGAAGCCACGGCAACGAAGTTCGTGAAGTCTAGGTTATATCGTTTCTTATCGAAGCCGGATTAGAATTTTAAAAACAGTAAGGCGTACAACTTGAAAATATTTGCAATTTTTGCAGTCAACCTCTGTTGGGTGTTTCAATAGCTGCTCCTTAATTCAGATAAGCATGGAGCTACGATATCTAATTTTATAATTGCTTTTACTCTTAGAATTAAACACAGGATCTATTTACCATACAAGATTGTGTACACATTGCCATTGAAATAGTGGGAGCAATGTTTCTGAAGTTGTGGGAAATAGAAACCTCGCCCGTCTTACAAGAAGATTCGCACGCTGCTAGGTGAATTCCCTGAAAATTGACTTCTTATTCCAACCCGCATACGAAACGACAAATGAACAGGCAATTTGAAACGTGCCTCTGTTTGTAGGAGCATCAAAATATCGTTTCCTAACACTCTTTGCTTTCACCTCGATGCAACCAGTTCGCTCCACATAACAAATTGCGAACACGTTACCCGTGTGAGTCACGTCAACAAAAGAGAAAACTTTCACATCTCGGTCGGATACTGCCGGGATCCGCACGCGAAACTTTCGTACGCGTTAAAAAATCCCCTGACATGTTTAATGAACGCAAGTGCATATTTACATATACAATACAACTTGACGCGCGAATGTTATAATTTTTAAAGTAAGACAGCAGTGCATTTAAGTCATCTACAGAGCCTAGCCAAAACTGGTAATTAAAATAAAAACTCTAATACTAATGATGTTTTATAATTATGGTAAAACAACTGGAACTGAACAGTACAAATATTTTTTGATCGGGGAGAAGGAAGTATTTTTGTATTACCACAGATGTACGTGAATTCAGAAAAATTATTTTAGAGAACGTCTCAAGATTTTTATTTACAATGCTAACCAGAGATGAGTCCTAGCGTTAATGCTGACGTAACAAGAGGCAAGAAATTACAGCCAGTTTTATGATAATAGGAAGAAAGTCTCTTACGACTGAGAATCCTTATTATTGCAGTTTCTCTTGTGACCTCCAAAGAGGGCAGAGAGCTCATCAAGATGTGGTTTTGAAGGATTGTGGTGGCTGAGTTTGAAGTTTCTGAGGATATCTTGTTGACGGTATGCACCAATATGTGCAAGTTTTATTGATTTAGTCATACGTATCCTGCATTTATTGATTATAATAATTATGCCCCACTATTAAGATGTCCATATTCATTGAAGACGCTTGCGTCCCATCATTCCGTCGCCGGCAGTTATCATGAAGTTTAATGCACACGTAATCCGGCATTACTCTAAGTGTACTTAAGCAAATGAAGGCGATGGATTGTATATTATAATACGGAGGGAAGAACATTTCATTGGAGGTTTGTTAACTCTGGGTTTTATTGGCTGGCAACCGACAAGTAGTGAACTTTGTACAGTACAGTAAGAGTGACGGTTGTACTGTGGATCAGCAGGGCGGCGGTAGGTGGAAGAGAAGAGACAAATGCAAATATCGTTAATAGAGTCGATACAAAAAATCAGTACATGGTTTCTTTACGGTATATAAACATGTATCTACATCAAAGTATAAAAATGATGTTCGGGAAACGCAACACACACAGATGTGTGTGTATGCGTGTATAACTTAATGTAAAAGTGTAAAATAATTTTTACTATGCATCCTAGAGAGATTGTGACTTATGAAATTCCACTCAGAATAACGGTGATACATTTATGTCGCTTTAACGTAAAGCGACTACAGGCAGGGCGAGAATCACTCTTACGTAGTTTACACGTAATCCTTAAATTGACTGCATTTGTTTTTACAAATTAATGTAGCATTACAGTCTCCGCTATAAAATCGTNTGTAGCATTACAGTCTCCGCTATAAAATCGTAACAATGAATACTGAATAACGAATCGCTGAAATTTTGAAATTTTGCTGCGAAGTAGTGACATTTACTCCACAGTATTAACAGAAATGATGTTCAGTATTACAGCCACGAATAAAACGACGGGC
>NQII01003740.1:192355-242602 GCA_002778355.1 Clitarchus hookeri | reverse complement strand
CAAAAAAAACAAACAATGGATATAAAATTAACCTCAAAGGAAACTAAAAACCATAATAAAAACAACGGAAGTTCTGAACAGGAGCGGCATAGCGCCATAGCGTAGTAACACATCAGACATACAACTGCATATTTGTTCAGTTATATCGGAAACATAGTTCCGTATATCCACACCAGAGGTCTCTACGTAGTATAAGTCAACTTTGCTGCAATATTATTTGCGAAGACAAAACCTACAGAATATAAACAATCGATATATCTTTGATGTTTACGTTTCTCGTGGAGGCATGCGCGCGATATTTTTTTTGGTTATGTACGAAAGAACGAAGCAAACACGCAAAAGTCGAATTTATGGTGTAAGAAACCAATGTACGAAAGCGCGAATTGTACGAAAGTCGAATGCGCGAAAGTAGAGGACTGCCTGTACTTGTATGCTCCCTGATATTCAGGCACACTCGGCTGTGGCTCGTCGTGGCCTTGCATGATATCGCTTCCTCCCCGTGCATGCCTGGCAAGAGGGGTAGTAATAGCCTTACAACTACCACAATGTCCTTTATCTTTTGTTCAACCTGTGAGGCCGATAGCCTCCACACAGGGTCCCATTTACAATTACATAATATATAGTGAATGACTTCTCAACTAAAATAAGGGGAAATAACTTAAAGGAAGTAGAGTGGATGACACTTTGGTCATCCTCTGCCACCTTCGGCTTATAACTCGTCACAGCATAAACCACTTTGACTTGTCTACCTCTCACTTTGTGGAGGAAGTTACTTTTCTCAGCATTTAAAAATTATGGTGCAACTCCTATTCAGTGCCAAAAATTATGCGATAAAACACAGTACACCTTATTTTTTTCTGAAAAATATATATTTACTTGTAAAAAATGTTACAGTAGAACCTTACTGAAATGACCCCTCACAGTTTCCAGAAATTAGGTTGTTATGACAGGTTGGTTGCTAGAGATATTTTGGGAAATTTTGGAGAAATTTTGACACACCCCAGACCACTGTACGTCAAAATTTGCAACTTTTGCAGAAATCAGTATTGAATTCTCAAGCGTAAGAATTGCACTCTTCTTCTTCTTTCTTTTTATTTTGAAATAAATGTAAATTTATTTTAATAGACGGTTGTGTTCTGAAAAAGATGATACCTGAGAGGTGTACACTAAGCCTCCCCTTGTTGCCCAAAATGTTAAAAACATCAAGCAGCGCAAGGTTTTACCAAGCATTGTAAGTTCATGTTCAATGATCTCTGATGTGAAAAATACATGTTTTTTTTATTAAATATAAATGTATCTTAATAGGTAGATGTCATCAAAAATTATATCTGTGAAATGTATACTTAGCTTCCCCTTTTCACACAAAATGGGGGGGAGGGGTGGAGGGTGGCGGATTCACAAAGCATTGTAAGTCCATATTCAATTATTTCTCACGTAATATTGAAATGATTTTTGCATGGAATAGTAATTTAATTCAATAGTCAAGTCTTCCGAAAAACTGTAACATTGGAGACAACTTACTTTTAGCAGAGTGAAAAATAAATTGTTAATGGCTTTTTGCAAAAAAAAAAAAAAAAAACAGGAAATTTCAACAAAATATTAATAATATTTATAAACAGACGTCTTTAAAATAAAAGGATACTACTGTTGCATTGTAATGACGCATTTCTCCAGAGAACCATAGTCATTACTATGTAAAAGTTAGTGTTCAAAAGAGCGTTAATTCCACTATTGAACGAAACGAGTGCAAGCGAGAACAAATTTATTCTCCACCCACGTTGTCTTGGTGGACACAATTAGCGATGTCATAAACAAAACAAAAACACTAGCAACCATAAACAAAGTCAAAAATCCCAACATTAAACATACCGCCCACCTTGTTATAATCGGGTAACAAATATACATTACATCAAATTTTAACCCATGCATAATACAAAGCAAAACATATCAACAATCAGTTAAGTAGAAAACAAACAAATAAACAATTCACTACAATAACATGTTACATTGTCAATAGTCAAGCCGTTACATCAGAAGTTGCATATGGGTCAACAGTGTTTATGGACTATGGACACAGCATAACTGATAGTCACCGAAGCACATTGGTTGCAGTTTTCACACTCGCCACTGTAGGAACACCATCAGAACCAGAATGCAAAGTTATAATCTGGGCAAGACCCCACTGGAGAGGGGGCACATGGTTTTCCTTGATTATCACTAGGTCTCCAACCTTAGGATAGACATCTCCCTTTGCCCACTTGATACGCTGTTGAAGAGTATAGAGATATTTCTTCTGCCAATGCTTCCAAAAGTCCTGTACTATTTGTTCCACTAGTTGCCAGCGATTCAAGCGAGTGAGGTTCGGGTGTGTAATATCTTACTCTGGCTGGACTGTAATTGGCTGCAAGATGAGAAAGTGAGTAGGTGTGAGCACATCCAATTCAGAGGGGTCAGAGCTGAGCGCACACAGAGGACGAGAGTTCAAAACACCTTCTANATAGGTGTGAGCACATCCAATTCAGAGGGGTCAGAGCTGAGCGCACACAGAGGACGAGAGTTCAAAACACCTTCTATGCAAATCAGTACACTGGATATCTCATATGATGAAACTTGCTGGCCAATGACATTGGCAAGATGGGTCTTAACAGAATTCATACCTGCTTCCTATAGGCCCCCAAAATGGGGTGCAGCTGNCCAATGACATTGGCAAGATGGGTCTTAACAGAATTCATACCTGCTTCCTATAGGCCCCCAAAATGGGGTGCAGCTGATGGGTTTAAATGCCACACTATTCCCTCTTCGAACAAAATGGAGCTGACCGTATCATTTTGAGTGGTGGCACTTACAAACTGGTACAATTCAGCCAACTCTCTAAATGCTCCAACAAAGTTTCTCCCAGTCACTCTCTATATGACTCAGTCTCCCTCGTCTTGAAATGAAGCACTGAAAGGCAGCCAAGAACATAGAGGTGCACAAATCAAACACTAGTTCCAAATTTAAGGCTTTAGAGGCCATACACACAAACAAACACATGTATGCTTTGGTAGACTTGCACCGTCATGCTCGAGTCATGGTGACATGAAAGGGATGACCGTAATAACTCCAGTGTGCTGAAATGCTCTGACTTGCTGTACCCAAGGAGCAGCGAGTTCACCCATTGCTGGAGAAAAGGCAATGGGCTTGGTGCGAAAGCACTTAACACACTGTCGCAAAACCTGCGTAATTACTGACCGTGCTGACAATATCTAGAACTGCAAGTATGGCTTGCAGAGCATGAGGACCTGAATGAAGATGAAGGTAATGATAATGATTAATCATCAGTGCAGTAAGAGGGTGTCGCTTAGGTAGAAGTATCGGATGCTGCACGTGGTATGAAAGGTTTGCATGAGACAGCTTTCTGTCCACCCTGAGAAGTCCTGCAGGATCCAAAAAAAGGGTTCAACCACTGAATCGATGTTGAGCACAGTTGCCCCCTTTCCACTGCTGCTATATCTGCTGCAAACTATGACTTAGCATATTGGAGACAGATGTGAAGACTCCTCTTAAGCACCTCTATTGTCAAGGGTTCTATCATTTTCTGCTCTCAAGGCCATCGAAAATTGTGCACAAACCTAAGACAATAAGTAGTAACTTGCTGCAGCTTCCCTAAGGTTGAGTAATGAGCAACTAGGTCCCAGGAAATCCTTGTTGTACAACTCATCATGCCAGATTTTTCTACGCAGATGAGACTGTCATTCTCACACTGACCAATGCTGAGTATCTTGTGGTTCGATGCACAGATATATTAGCCAATGAGGCCCAGACCACCAAAGAGCATTATTGATTAGCTGAGAGGGCAACAAACCACAGGAGGCGCACACTGCAGGATTTTCTCTTCTGAAACAACATGTCTCCAACAATTTACACGAATCAACTCTTGTATCTGACTCACATGGTTCTCCACAAAGGTCTTCCATCTATGAGGTGATGATGCAACCCAGTGCAACACCACAGCGGAATCTGACCATCCAAACATTCTAGTTATCGAGAGTGTGTTATTGTAGACCGATTTGACAAAGTCCATCATATTCGCCACCATAACAGCAGCACATAGTTCCACTCGATGGAATAGAAAGCAGTTTCACTGGTGTCATGCTGGATTTTCCCATTAGCAGCATCACCTTAATGCCCCCATCTGGATACACTGACCTAAGATACACCACTGCTGTATATCCCACTTCCGAACTGTCGCAAAATCCATGCAATTCATGAACAGCTTGCAGAACTTCAGGGATACTGCAAGGCAACTGCAGGTAGGACAGTAGTGGTAGGTCTCGTTTGAAGTTTTCCTACTTGTGCAGAATGTCTGGACTGGAGCTCATCATCCCAGACAGTCCCGCTGAGCCACAATTGTTGTATAAGTGTTTTAGCGGAAAGGAGAACAGGTGTCAACCATCCAAGTGGATCAAAAATCCTAGCAATCTCCGAAAGTACACCATGCTTTGTTTGACTCATGCTTGTGGGATTGATATGATATGAATAGCAATCTGAGGTAGTACTCCAATGCAGTCCCAGCACCTTAGTAACAGAAGGGTTGTCGTTATCGAAGGACAACGGCTGGGAGGGCTGCAATTCATCTGGAGACAGCCATACTAGTACTTCCCAATGAGAACTGGGAAACTTCCTGAGTTGAAATCCACCAGCCTGCAACACTGCTATCAACTCTTTTTGCAACGCAATGGCTTCAGTCACATTGGCTGCTCCTGTAACATCATCATCTTCATAGACATTTGTCTGCAAGATGTGAGTGGCCTTAGGAAACCTGTGTTGCTCATCTTTTGCAAGCTGTTTCAGTGTACAGATGGCCATGTATGAGGCTGAGGACACTCCATACATCACTGTGTGTAAACGATAATCCCTTATGGGCTTGTCTGGGCAGTTACGCCACACTAACCGCTGATAATCTTGATGTTCACTCTCAACCAGTATCTGCCTATACATCTGCTTAATGTCTGCTATAAAAGCTACTTCTGGAATACGGAGCTGTAGTGAAATGTCACTGATATCTGTCTTAAGTTTGGGTCCCGTCAGCAGCATGTCATTAAGACTGACACCAAGTTGCGTCTTTGCAGATGACACGAAGTCATGAGGTTATACTGTCTTCCTTGATTACTCCATGATGCGGTAGATAGTTTGCAAATTTCAAGTTCTCATGTGGGTGGTTTACTAGTTCCATATGACCACACTGCAAGTGATATTCCATGTAAGCTACATACTCTGCATACATTTGAGGTTGCTTGCGCGGGCGTCATTCCAAACTCCTTAAACAGCGTATGGCATATTCTCTTGACTCACCTATTTCAGGTTTCAGATACTACATAACGACCTGATGGTTGTCGACGATGGGTTGCTTCAAAAATTGACTCACACATTTTATTGTCTGGTAATACAAAATTCTTAGCAGGAATATGATCTTCTGCCCAAAACCTCTCTATCAACGTTTCTAATGATGGTTGCTGTGGGGGCAAGATAGAAACAAAGTCACTGAAGATTCTGATGATGCCCAATGTACTTTCCTATACCCAATACCCAAACAAAAATAGATTCTAAGGCCACTGGGGATGTAAGCAGCTTTAACAATTTTATTGCCTGTAAAAATGTAAGGAAACAGGTCAGCCTCGATCAATGCAGGTGTAGCAAACAGGGGGTCGGCCAGTTGTAGATGTGCAACATGTACCCAGTTGGTATTACACACTGGAAGTGTTGGCAATTCACCGGTGATATTATGCAAAACTTATGTAGTTAATGGGAACTGTGGTGTATGTTTTCCCTCTTGTTTTATGCAACATTCAATTACTCCCCTTGCTGTGTGGAGGGAGGTCTCAGAAAGCCCATGTGCCTTTCTGCGAACTAGTCACAATTGCTGAACACAGTCGTCTTTATGAAGCTCGACTGCTAGCAGAGTCAAGAAGTGCTCTCACTGTGTGGTAAGCACCAATGCTGTCCTGCACAAGTTTGGGCAGCAGCAAGGGTAACAGATGGGGAATGGTTTACAGACCCAGAAGTTACTGTATTATCCTTGGGAGGACCTCCATGTGCAAGGTTGTCAGGTACTGTCTCACTGAAATGAAGTTAAGTATGATGTCTAGCCTGGCATGATGAACAGCTGACTTTAGATTGGCATTGTTTTGCCTTATGAGAAGCTGCCAGGCAGAGCCTCATACTCCTGACAACATGATAGCGCTCTATTGCAGGGTAGTCTAAAAACTGTGGACATTGATATAGTTTATGTTCACCACTGCACAGATTGTATTTACAATTTGAGTCNGTGCTCTATTGCGGGGTAGTCTAAAAACTGAGGAAATTGATATAGTTTATGTTCACCACTGCACAGATTGTATTTACAATTTGAGTCAGTAGAGCTTCCAACATATAAAGAAGTGTTGCGAGTCGGAGGATGCATAGCACAAGACTGTGGGAACTTGGTCTGAGATACCAGCTTCGAGACAGCAAGTAAGGAAATGGATTCTGAAGCGCGATGATGAGTCTTCAAGAATGATAAAAACTGTCTAAATGTAGGCAGCTTATTTACATCACCACTAATTTGCAATTCCCATTGTTGCCGTAAATGACGGTCCAACTTCCTTTCCAAAAAATACAATAACAGCGGGTCCCAAGCATCAATATTTAACTTTAATGACAGTAATGCTGCCACGTGCTCTGTCAAAAATGAAACAAAGGTGGTGACAGTGGATGGACTTGACAAAGAAACAATTGAGGTTTTTATCATCGCATCTAACTGATTAGACACTATGAGTCTTTTGTTGTTAAATCTCTTGTCGAGTAACTGCCAAGCAACAACAAAATTATCTGCTGTCTTTGGCAGGGTTTAGATCAATGACAGTGGTTCAGCTGACAGTGAATATTTCAAGTATGACAGCTTTTCAACATTGCTTATATGTTCATTACTCACCACTAGTGTAGAGAACAAATTGGAGAAGTTAATCCATTCAGTTGGATTATACCAAAGTATATGACAGGCATCAACAAACACAGTGAAGCAAATTTACTTTCATGTGTAACTAATATTACAGAAGAATTGTGCATCTGGATTTGTACTTTTTCGTATCATATTGTTGTTTTTTGTAACGTAACTTACATTTTAGAGTTGGCCTATTGTGTCTTATCAGCTGTGAGCATTATCTGACAGTTTAATTAAACTCAGATTAGTTTTTGTAAATATCATATGTAAATAACCTATGTTTTATCAATTTATTTTAAATGTGCACATTTGAAATTTATGGAAACGTAATACGCATCCACGCCATTATAAAATACATGTAAACAAAGAATGAAAATTAATGCTACTAGTTTTTCTTAGTAGGTCGCCAAAGATATATGAAGCACTAGACATACATTCCTTGACGAACATGTGTTTCTTCCTGTAAATTGATAGCTATGGCAATTTAGAGAACTACAACAGCACTCTGAAATGTTAGATATTTCACGTAATTTTTTACATCTGTACGTGAATTTCTTTTACTTTTTTGCCTTAAAAAAATGTAGTGAGGCATTGTTTATATTAGTATTTGACTTGTGTGTTGAGTATATTTACTGTAAATAGTTTTTGNTAAAAAATGTAGTGAGGCATTGTTTATATTAGTATTTGACTTGTGTGTTGAGTATATTTACTGTAAATAGTTTTTGATGCTGTTTGATTGTAAATTAAACGAGGAGCATACCAAAACAATGAAGGACATAACCGATCAGTCTGCTAATAGTAAAACAGAAGGAATGTGGAAATATAACGAATGCCTGGCAGACAGCAAATCAATAGCAAGGTGAGTGTGGTGCAGAGAGTTGTTGAAATGCAAGCATGGTAGCACGTCGGGATTATTAAGCCATCTTAATCAATATCAATCCATAAAAATAATTTAATGACGAAAAGAGGAGCAAAAAGGCCAACTGGTGAAGCAGACGAAAGATAGCAGCAGCAAAAATCACCTAAGTTTGCTAGATACAGTGAAATGGCCACCATCTCATTCACATGCTAAGAAGCTGACACACGCTATTGGAGAATGGATCGCAAGCAGATTTTTGCCATGCACATACATTACTGTAGAAAATGAGAAATTTCATAAAATTATGGCAATTGCACAGCCATTGTATAAATACCATCATGAACAACTTTCTCCCATACAAATTCCAGACTTTTACAGAAATGATGAAAGTAAAATAAGCCAAGAAATAGCTCAGACACTTGCCAAAAGTGACCGTGTTAAATCAATATCTTTTACATTTGATTCTTGGAAATCAGGCAGCAACGCTACTTATGTGTCAGCTACTTGTCATATCATTAACAGTTCATTTGATATCAAACAGTATTGTTTAGGTGGATATCACTTTCCTGGTAGCCACCCTGGAGCTGCAATCGGCAACAAGATCAGTGATGTATTAAAAGAGTGGAAATTAAATAATTTACACCTCCCATTTTATGCAGTCACAGACAATGGTAGAAATCTTTTGCTAGGAATATCATTATGTGCCATCCATTTTGAACAGTTACACTGTTTTGCACGTACATTGCAATTCACATTCAGTGATGCCAAACACAACACTAACAGCATGACTTCCATGATTAAAAAAGTTCACTCTATTATAAAATATTATAAGTACAGTGCAAAATCTACAGGAGAGTTGCGTGCTATTTAGGAAGATTTATGCCAACATCCTCTTCATCTAATCCAAGACTGTGAGTCACAGTGGAATTCAGAATATCTCATGCTTNGGAAGATTTATGCCAACATCCTCTTCATCTAATCCAAGACTGTGAGTCACAGTGGAATTCAGAATATCTCATGCTTGAGCGATTGTTTTTGTGTGAAGACTCGGTGTCCCAGCACATTTGTGCCCAAAACCAAATAGACAATTTTACAGTTTCAGAATGGAAACTAGGTGAGGGGTGTGTTTATATTCTGCAGTCTATGCACCAGGTTACCACTGAGTTAGGTGGTGATAAAACACCAACAGGACACATGGTTATACCAGTTTTGCTTCNGGAAGATTTATGCCAACATCCTCTTCATCTAATCCAAGACTGTGAGTCACAGTGGAATTCAGAATATCTCATGCTTAAGCGATTGTTTTTGTGTGAAGACTCGGTGTCCCAGCACATTTGTGCCCAAAACCAAATAGACAATTTGACAGTTTCAGAATGGAAACTAGGTGAGGGGTGTGTTTATATTCTGCAGCCTATGCACCAGGTTACCACTGAGTTAGGTGGTGATAAAACACCAACAGGACACATGGTTATACCAGTTTTGTTTTNCCTATGCACCAGGTTACCACTGAGTTAGGTGGTGATAAAACACCAACAGGACACATGGTTATACCAGTTTTGTTTTTACTCAATTCTTCACTAAAGCGATACATTTCTACACGTTCTAAATTACCCAACTCAAGAGTGGTTTCATTCACAACATTTCTCTTGCAGTCTATTAAAACAACATTTCCTCTCTACGAACAGAAAGAACTATACTTTTGTGCCACGTTATTGAATCCACTATACAAAAGTGTTGTTGTACCACAAAATCAAAAACATTTTGCAGTGGAGCACTTAAAATCAAAAATTCCAGATCATTCATGCCAAATGTGTGAGTTACATGTTAATCATTCACATTTTATATCACAGCTACTGTGATTAGTTGTTTACCTGTGAATCATATCTACTGTGAAAAAGTGTATTCGTTTCAGTCCACTACTTTTGAAAGATTATTAATCATTTTAGTTTAACACAGTTCAAAAAATTTAAATAATTTTTACAAGATGCCTGAGTGGCATATCTGAGTTCGTGAGGGATGGAGATATGAGGGATGGAGGTCTTTATAAAATAAAATATCTAAATCTGATTTTAATTCATTCACACAGCTATTGTTTACAGCATTAATCTATCTATCTCCACTATTTCTCTTTTTATTTCTCAGTTAGCGCAATATTTAATGTCTATTTTAACTCTAATTAATGTCCTTCTTAATCTCTGTTTGGTTATAATCAATTAACTTGATACCTCCCCAGCACTATGGCGTATAAGTAGGTATTGATTCTGCTCTCTGCGTAAGGCGCGAGCAATTGATGCTAGCCCTCAGTGTTAGGGCGTAGGAATATGTTGACGCTACTATCCCTAGGTCCAATTTACCAAATAAATTCACCTTCTTTGCGAGTTAACATAGGTCAGTTTTATTTTCGCTTAACAGGTTAACTTCTACATGAACACACGAGACACCCACCCCCCCCTCGCTTTGTAGGCTATGTAGGGCTTGACTCTGCGATTTGTGCCGTGGGGAGCAAGGTTTGTCACACTTCCTGTATGTCTCTACTTAGCTGTCTCGAGGCGATGGTCCATCTCCTCGTCGGCGACCTCGGGACCCCTCCGTCACTCGATGGGCGGGCTGCGATCATTCCTTGCCGACCGGTCTTGACGTCTCGATGCCTTCTCTCGGACTCGTTCCTCCCGGCGCCACTCCGCACTCCTGGCTTGAAATCGGCCGACTGCCCCGTTCCTTCCTTTTCCTCATGTTTTTGTAAGCTCAACTCGCATCATCTCTGCACGTGGCCGGGCTGACCGCCGCGTCCTCTGGGTCGTAAAAACGTGTTCGGCGCTCCGGCTACCCGCACGTGGGCCCAGCGTCATCCCTCGATTGTGGCATCGAAGTTTACTGCTCCGCTCTGCACGTGCTGGAACACTTGGTGGCCCCCTTGGTCGGCGCAGTGTTTCTTCTGCCTCTGGATATTGCGTCGCTATTATTCTCACATGCTCACCATAAGCTCTCATCATTTATTGCGGTAGCCGGCTCGGGAGAGACGCAGTTGCTGGTGTGAGCTTAGCGTCCCCTTGTAGCTGCGAGATGCAGCTGCGTCTGTCTTTTTCCGCATGTGGCCCCTACACCACGTGTTCATTCCGCCTTGGAATCCTGGCACAATTCTTCTAGCACGCTCGCCAAACCCTTAATATTTATTGCGGTAGCCAGCCTGCGAGTTTCGACAGAGTGTGCCTTCTGACGAACAAATATCTTTCGGGACGCGGTACGCGTCAAACTCATACTCATAATTAACACACTTTCAGTCTGTCTGTTGCCATCATTTATAATGTATTTTACTCATGCATCCAGTCCAATAGTCCAGCCTGCCAGTCACACTACTCGCTGTGCCGATGTTCACAGACGCAGATTTTCCTCCCTCTGGTCACTTCTCTCGCAGCTCGTTTCTCTTCTCGCACATTGTCTATCGCTAAATTTCCAGTCACTCATCCACTGATCCACTCATCAACTCCTGGCGCTCGGAGGCCCGTCGCACTTTTATGCTCACTGGCCTTGACCGAGAAAGTTTGACGCACCCCGAGTCACGCTGAGAGAAACTAGGGCAGTAAACCACTTGAAAATTCTTCAGCTAAATGCAGAAACTCAATCTGCCGAAGGTCAGAAGAGCGTGCCGCAAAGGGATTATCGTGGCAGTACGCTTTTTGTAACAAGATACTTGCCAACTTTTACTATTTACCCCTAAAATGTACGGAAATGGTAGGGGCTTTACGGTTGTACGAGATGTAAAATTTTACGAATTTTTAGGCGTTCTGCAATTAAAGATCCATTTTTTTTAGTCGTGAATTGTAAGAAACTGTTTATCCCAGTTTTAACAACATAAACTGTATTTCTAGTAATGCTTCATATTTGAATAATGTGTGATAATGGTCTTAAAATTTGTTTTTGCTTTGAATTCAGCAGTTGGTTTCAATGAATATGTCGTACGAACCAATGACAAAATTAGTTGTTTGTGTTGGTCCCTGATTTGTTATTGGCAGTTTAAAGCCAATCTGTGACTTTCTTCAATGGTTTCCTGCACAGGAGAAAACTCTCTCTCACAGTTACGTCAGTTGAATCAAAGGAGTTCGCGAGTGTCACGCTGAGAGACGCGAGGCAGTCGGGTGAGCCAGTCGCTGCAGGGATTCGGACCCCGGCAGAGTCCATGATGTAAGGAGTTAGAACGCGGCGCTCGGAATCGCCACACCGGGATGCGCAGGGAGTCAGGCATTGGTGGGAAGAAAGAGAAGTGAAACAGTCCGGCCGCCAGAAATTGTCCCTAATGCGCACCACGTCCTCATGGTTGCACACACCGTGCTACTAGCATGCTTGCTGTACCACCACCACGACACAAACAGTACATCACACATGTTTATGTTACAGTTTACAACATTAGCAATATAACATGACATTTAGATTATAAACAAAACAGAGCACAGTACACTTTATAAATCTTCTGTCATCACTCTCTCGTGAAACACCACCAATCATAAGTTTAAATCATTATTGTTCAATTATACACTGAGCAAGTGCAGTTATTTATTTTAAAATAGTTTGTTACTGGTTTTTGTGTTACTTGGAAGTGTGTAGAGGTACAGAATTTTACTTTAGTAAATTTTATACAATACCTGATTTATAAAAGAATTGCAAGTCAGAAAATTCAAAATACTAGAAACAGTATGGCATCACTTTTATTGTATATAAATTTATGGCAACCTAAATTATGCACTTTTACGCATTTCACTATCACTTCTTAAAGTAAAAGCAGCTGCAATATCTTCAGAAGACCATTAAATTATTTTTGTTCATAATGAATAATTTCTACTTGACCTGTACTAAAGTAATGAAACAAAATTTCACATTACTTTTGGTTTAGTGTACAGTTTTGATGTGTTCTTCAAATATTTTAATTTTTCTAAAAGCGGTGCTTTTTCTTAGATTACTTAAATAGTTTTAATTAGTATAAGTTTCTCAGTTTCAACTTTGTGTTCCTCACTTTCTGCATCACGTTATTTTACTCTGAAATGTAATAAAGCCGAATTGTTCACAGATAGAGCAGGCATTTCATATGTCAGGGGCTCCTCATTTACTGAAATACAACTGTCTGTTTGTGAAGAAATAATTTCGGATTCATTATTAGAACGTGAATGCCCAACTGTGTAAGGGGAGTGAGAAACAGATAGTAATTCTCAAATTACTTTTACCTTCTTTCTTTCAACTTTAACTGTATACTAATTGCAGATGGAATAACACCTGCGAGATTCAGGGTGGGAACAATTACACATTTTATTTTTGGGTACTTTAGGGGTGAGTAATGATGTCTTTATTGGATGTTTTTTCGTATGAATCTTCTGTAAAGTTAATAGAGCACATTCTCTCTGTGTTAATTAATAAACTTCTGTATACTGAGTATACATACATGTAAAATAAGCACTATGATATATATATATATATAAAAACAGTTACTCAGGGTTGACATACAATACAATTACCATATTGCAAATTTACATATATTGTTATGTTGTACAGCCACTAAAATGTTAGTGATGGCTAATGGATACAGCTTTGATAATTATATTATATTCTTATATTATTATTATAAAATTATTTTTATTAATTATGTAACTAAACAATGTTATATATTTTACATTATTTGCCTGTTTTACATAAATTAATTTTGTTCAAAGCATTCTTTTATAAATGCCTATCTCCACTTATTTGCAGTGCATGTGATAATTTAACGTATCCATAGCAATTTATAAGTTAATAGGTAGTGTATAATATTTTACGTATGTATGTCTCTTGTATATATAGTGAATAATGTTTTATTCAATGTACAAGCACAAATCGTTGTCTTACTTCTAAAACAATATAACTCCATTCAGGAAATGGTACAGGAGATTGGATCAATTTGACTAGAAAATATACTTAGTTTAATTACTTTAAAATTATAGCAACATGATGCAGAGTAGACATAAAAAGATTTTACGAGGATACGTGCTTTGATATTAATACGTAAATTTACCTAGAATCGATTCCATATGAAAAATCGGACTTACAAGGTTTTAGAAGTAAGCAGACAGCAGACATAATATTGAAACAGACTGTAAATTCTCAACTCTAGCTTTTCTCTAGCTTGTAAAGTGATTAGATGAAAGCCGAACGTTTTCTTCCGCATCATTCGTTTGAAATAAAATATCAGTAAGATTGTTGCATTTATACAAAATATTAAAAAGTTGAAAACTGATGCCTTAAACAGTATAGCATATGTGTTGGAAATTCCTCTGTTTACACAGAATTTATCTTCCTCTTTGCACGCAGCAAACCATTTTACACACAACTTCATTTTCTTTCAAAAATAAAAAGTATTTAACGTCTGTCCCCATTGGTTTTTTATAATGGTTGTTGCAACGATAAAAACAGCACAGTTAGGCATTTTACTTCTTCCAAATGTTCACACAAAACCGACGCCAAAGTCAAATAACACGATTCTAACTTCTGTTGGCTTGCGGCGGCATCTGCCCGCGTGCAGCCGAGCTGACGTCATGAAGTAGGGGTTGGAGGGAAAGTGCACGTGCACGGTTCCACCTTTCTTTCTTCCCACCATGACCTCACCGGGAGAAACTGACTACAGACTATTTTGAAGAATTGATATTTCTTCACCAAAATAAACATTACCTACGAAGAGTTGCACTTGTTAAATTAATAATATCTTTAAATGTACAAATAGGCTATGTATGTATTTTTATTTTTATTTATGCAGCTAATATAACAGCCTAATTTCACCATCAACACAGGCACTTGTTATAGGCATAATTTTTTTCCCATTCCCATTCTGTTTCCCAAGGGATTTATATTTTTCCCCCGAAAATTTCCTACAAGTCAAAAATCTATTCCCGCACACCCCTACGGTAAACACGTCCTGAGTCTGAGATAGTTGTACACACACTAACAAACACAACTTCAGTTAAGATGAATGATCTGTCAATATTATACATTTTGTGTAGCTTTTAAACCTACTTGGGTTAGAAGCGACAACACACAACACATTTGTTTTCCTTTACATGCTCGTTTTGTCGTGTAACTGGTATTGCTGGTTGTGTGGAGCAGCTGGGGCAGATCCTGCAACGCGACGCTCCGCAGGTGCCCATTGTGATCTGTGAGCTGGAGACGAGCGGAGTGGTGCTGCGCTACTGCCCTCTCGAGATGGGTGGGGAGAAGCTACCCAGCCTGGAAGACATGGACGCCTTTGCCGCTTGTCTCGAGCAGCAGCTGGTAAGCTCCTGTCCCTCTCGCACACTTCTCCCGCCAAAGTTTTTTGACGTTCGCCCATGTAGACTTAAGCGAAGTACTTTTTTTTTATAATCAAAATTCAAACATTTGCAAGTTTTTTTAATTATGTACGCTATGTAGCTAAAGTTGCAGGATACATTTTTGCTGCCATTGAACTTACTCTGTAGAATGCTTTATTTTAGAGCTGAGGCAAGAAATATTTTTACTGGTACCAGTATGAGCTGATACTTTCCTACGTATTGTTATGATTGTTTTTAATATTTTTGATTCAGTGTCTAGGTATTATGGGAGGTTTATACTATTATGATGGAAGAACTAAAGTAAATTATGAAGACAGAGCAGGTATAATATTATATGTTTTGATATACAATAAATATAAGGTATTGGCGAGGGAGTATTACAGTATATAACTAACCTGAATGACACTGTCGTCGTAGGCTGAGTGTTGAGTCGGAAGGTGATGAACGGCATGCCAAGCTTCATCTTGATGGCTTAATCTCGGCATTAGTCCTCAGATAGACAGAGACTGACAGACCCTGTACAAAGTGTTGCCTAGTATTATATAGTTTCTGGTGGCGTAATTGTCCCAAATACTGTGCCGCCAAAAGGAGAGCTCTGCTGGCGCTTCGCTGATATGTTTTATAAACTATTATTGTTATAATGTGTTTTGGATTATTCTCCTGGCCTGAATACAGACGCGTCGCTGCAGTTCGCTAGGCTTGTCCGCCTTTACTGAATCATAACAGTATACAGCTGATATCCAATACCAGTACAATGGACTGTACAAAGTGGAAAGGGGAAGAAATGGTTGAAAATCATTTCTGCAATCGGTGCTATTTCAAGTTGTTCAGCATCTCTAAAGATTAAGGATGTGTGAATATTGGATTTGGATGTTCAGATATTTTTGAATCAAATTGTAACATTTTCGTATAATGTGCTGACGCGTGATGCTCTTTGATAAGTAAATATAAACACGACTTCACTAGGTTATATACCGGCCGGGCTCCAGTGAACAAACCATTAGTCAATCTTGACAGCCAGCTGTGTCTCTTACAGACACACCTAAATCTAGTCCTACCGTGACATCCCCGTCAATCAAACACGTCACGCATCAGTGCCAATAATTTTGAAATGGAATAGCTACCAGTAGACATTTCATTTCAATTATGCAGCGTATATCAAAAAGATTCATCCAATTTCACAAGGCTATAACTTTTACATGCATGCTCATAGCACCTTCGTATAAATTTTAAAATACGTATAGGAATAAAAAGTTCTAATTTTATCTTTTCACAAATATTCTATTTACCCTCTACCGGACACACGGCATACGTCTAAACAGTAGTTAAATTTGCCCATACTCTTACGAGCATGCCAGGTGTTGCCGCAGACACTGCTATTGCTATACGGCGTCACAGTTCGCCCACAGTAGTTAGAAGGGGAGGCAGGTAGACAGAGTCTTTCACAAACACCCACAAGAAAAAATCACTGGCAGAGATCAGGCGACCATGGAGGCCAGTGGTGCAATGCGCAATTTGTTAGCCCCTTATGGCCTATCCATTATTCAGGATGCTCATTGTTGTGAAATTCTCCGTCTTGCAGGTGCCAGCGTGGTGGTGCTCCATAATGTTGGAAAATGAAATTATCTGAATGTTCTCGTAATTGTGGAAACAGCTAAATCTCTAACGTATCCAGATATGACATTCCCATAATGATGTTTTCCGCAAAATGGCGCAAAACACATTCCGCTTTGGAGAGTCTCTCTCATGCTCGACTGTGGCATCTGGACGTTGTGTTCCCCATATTTGTACATTGTGGCAGTGCACTTTTCCACTTACATCAAACGTGGCCTCATCGCTGAACACTACATAGGAGCAAACGTTTTCATTGTCCATCTCCATGCCCAGAATGAATTCACAAAACTCAAGATGTCGTTAATTACCACCATCACAAAGGGCTTGTAGCACTTGAATCCTGTATGGTTTGAAAAACAACCATCGCTGCTAAACACACCAGACAGTCATGTGGGAGATGGCCAGCTCTCAACTGCTACAAATGAGCGGATTTATGGGAACTCCGTACAAAACTCTGCCGGATGCGCTCTACGTCTTGTTCAGGCACACGCGGGCGACCTGCTGACTTCCCTTTACATAAACAACCAGTCTCTTGGAACTGCTCGTGCCACCATCAGATGCTCTGCGCAGTAGGTGCAGTGGCATACAGTTGACGGAAATCACGCTGCACAGTTATAACTGACTCATATTTGTTGAAATGGAGAACACAAAATGCATTTTGTTGCTGTGTTGCCATTCCAACGCATATTGAATGAACGTGCTACCAACACCAGCTGCAGCGCCACCGAGGCGACACCTGCTAGCAACCAAGGGAACCAGCGACATGCAACATGCGCCATGGGAAACTTTAAGTTTCTATGTGTATTTTACAATTTGCCGCGAGACCCCATCTTCATTCATGTAAAAGTTATAGCCTTGTGAAATCAGATCAATTTTTTAGTTACATACTGTATATAACACAAAAAAAGTATAATTGCAGTGATCACACAGATGCATGCCGCATATTTTTTATGTTTTCAACTGCCGCTGTTATACCCCTGCCATCACAAACCGACATCCCCTACAAGTGAATAGCACACGAGTCCATGTATTCCGCACCTGAGCGATCATCGATGCAACCTCAGAAACCAAGTAGCCCCACAAGGTGCATAGCCGCGAGGCTGGATGACCCGGCAGTGAGTATATACTCCTACGCCGCCAGCTGGCGGCGGGACGGAGAAGGAGAATTTGGGAAGGGGTTGCACTCAGCACGCGATATATTTCCGAAAATCGCGTGACGCCTCGGACTAAGGGGAGTCGTTGTAGGGACACCTGCCTGTAGCCTGGGGCTATGTCATGAAGTCAGGGCGTCGTAGCGACACGCCTGAGACTATGTTATGAAGTTGTAGAGTCCTCGTGGGGACGTAGCCTGAGACTATGTTGTCCAACAAAATGGCTGCCATAGAATTTTTGAGAAAAAAAATTTAAAACTTTTGAAAAAAAAATATTTTGGAAATTTTGAAAACAAAATGGCTGCATTTGCAATGGAATGCAAGATCAGGTGTTTTCAGTACTGGCTTACAACATGGCCACCATTGAAGGGGAATGCAAGGGTGTGATGTTTACGGTTTTCCTACCAAACTTCAGTGTCCCCGGGTACCCCGCCAGATGCTGGCGCTAAACCTAAATTTTCTATCTACTGTAGTCTAGCTAACTTATGTCTTTCCTTACTCTGTAGTGAACTTGTGCCTTTACCCCAGCCTGGTAAGCGTCACACTCGAAGGCAGCAGCAGGGCCCGCGAGTTGGCAACACATTTCTGACGTAGAGTAGGACTGCGGGCAGCCCCTAACCAGGACTGCACGTACGTTACATACAGAACAAGTTGGACTGCTACCCGTACTGTGTACCCGGTATGTAAAGGTGCCTAGTGCGCACGTACGGTAGAGCTCCAACAACTATAAAGACACACGACGAAGCATCTGGGCCAACTAAGTCAGTTAACCCATTCCCTCCAGTGCGTATAAACTCGCCAGAGAGGGTACTAGGCCTGACGAGGCTTGACTCGCGTACTTCTGGGTTCACTTTAGCTAGGGGTTTGTTGCCTGCTGCACTTTACAGAATGACCATTAGCACCTTTCCTGTCCATGACATTCGCTCACCAACGGGGGAGCTGGAGGAACACCCAGAGGACAGCTGCTATCCTTGCATCTCACCACCCCCTAAGTAATCAATCCGCACCAGCCCTCAGCTGTGCATCCCCACGCGAGAGAGCACAAACCACCCGACAATTAATGGTGCATCACTCCGTTACCCTCCCTGCCGACGTATTTGGCCTCCCAGTTAGGTTTCCCGGAGCTGCTCACCCTGCTGTCAAACTACTCTGCCAGGGGTACACTCTCCCCTTGGGAGTGGAACCGTTCTACCCGGAGGACACCAAGGAGGCACCAGCACCAGCCAACCACGTGCCCACCAGCCGGCCGGCACCTCGGTCACCTGCAGGTGACAGCAGAGCCAACCTGTTCAGCCGTCCGCTTCAGCTGGAGTTGAAGTCTACCAGCCAGGACCAGCGTCTGCCGCAAGGGAGCGACACCAGTGATAAGCTAGTCCGCACCCATGTGTCCAATGCCCAGAGGTATCACCGCGTCCTCACAGACTTCGTACTGAGTAGGCGCCCAACGCACCCTACCTTATATAAGGGGCCTGCGCAAGGCCGACCAGTTATTCTACAGACGCCTCTGAAGTAGAGTTCGCCCCCTACCTACACAAATGACTTGGTGCAAAATTAAAAACTTCCCCTCTCTTGACATGATGTCCCTCTCCCTAGGCCATCACGTGTCAACCTATTCATCACTGTTTACAACATGTTTAAAAAAAAACGTGTGTACAAACTTGAGCATGTGATTTGTGACCGGAAAAGATGAAGAATGATATAGGACACTCATAATCCATCTCAATCAATAAGGGCTGTAGAAGCCCTTAAAGGCAGAGGGGTGACAAGCATATTACGTGGGATATTATGCAAAGTACTTGCATTAGAGGAACACAAATTGGTATATGGATTATGTAAACCAAGATCTTGCATAAAAGGTAGATATGGTACGTTGTACCCATCTCCATCATGTAAATAATAGGGGCTGGTACTCTTTGATTGCATGTAACATTGACATAGTGAGGTTAAATTGATTGTGGATACCATTGGACGAAGAAGGACGTGGTAAATAGCAAATAAGGCCCTCTAGTTGGAAATCTCTAGGCAACCCACCATTTCCGGTTAAATCGCAAACTACGTGTTCAGTGGTAGCAATACCATGGCAATCCTTCGTGCACCCAGATGAACACAGCGGGTATGCCCCTCTGAATGAGTATGGCCAGGAACCAACATGCAGCAAACAGAATAGCCATAAGAAATGTGGTACACCAAAGTGTAGCTGTGTAGGAGGCAGATTGTGTAGCACAGGAAAGAAACGAAGACTACAGTTTGTTGGTTGCACTGGCTAACTGTGACCGTATCCGTGATAAACACACGTTTGGTGCATCCAGTGATTATGTATGATGTACAATGCAGTCGGTGTTGTGATACGTTGAGAGTAGTGATAATGACTTTATGGGCCCAGTAGCCTGAGACTGTACTAATGTGTGTAAACATTAGTAAATTCCAAGCTGTAGCAATGTGTCATCGGCACTAAAGGCACTACCTGACAGCACAACAGAACAGACACTGTAATCCTTCGAGATTATGCAGGTGGCGTGTCACAACCAATTTCATAACACATGTTCGAAATGTGCCCCTCTAGTGTCAATGCAGTAGTTCATACGGAGTATTAGAGACTAGCAGATGCGTTGAAAAACTCCTGGTTTGTCGTGCACTTGATCGCAGGCGGCCATGAACCTCGTTAACAGGTCCTCTTCAGATGCCACGGGTGTCTCGTGCACAGACGCCTTAAGAAATCCCCACAGCCAGAAGTCTAATGGCATGAGGTCCGGGGAGCGTGGTGGTTAACCCCGCCCTATCCAGCGAGCGGGATGTGCTGTGTTGAGGTAGTGTTGCACCGTCGTGTTGCAGCCGCATCAGTTCTCTGATGGGCAGCGGAACATCCTCCTGTAACTGTGGCAATTGGAACTGAAGGAAATCATAATATTGAATGAAATCCTGACAGACAGTTCGGCAGCAAAAATGGGCCAATAACATTGTCCCCCACTATGCCGTCCCAAATGTTGATGGCAAAGGGGTACTGGTAGCCTCTCTTTACAGTTGCATGTGGGTTGGAGTCGTCCCACATGTGGACATTTCTACTGTTCCAAAAGCTTTCCTGTATGAACGTGGCTCATCTGTATACAGCACAATTCCCAGGAAATTTGGATCAATTTCACACTGCTGCGTGAAACCCCTGCAAAATTCTAGCAGAGGGGCATAATCTGCTGGCCCTGTTGCTTGTACCCTATGTACATGGTATGGGCGCAGCAGCTGTTCATGGAGGACACACCATACTGTGCCATTTGATGCATTTATTCTCCACGCGAACGTGCGGGTGCTCATCGAAGGGTTGTCTGCTACATTCTCTAAGACCGCCACTTCAAACTGCGGGATGCAGACGGTTCTCTGTCGACCAGGTCCACATTGACCCTGAAATGTACCTGTTTCTCATGTCACTGCCACGACAGTGAACAGGAGGAAAATGCATGTGTGCATTTGACTCATAACATTTGTTTACAAATGTTTTTTCTTAACTGACAGAACAGCTGTGGTGAAAGGATACATTGTTGCAGTGCTATTTTTCTAGAACTTTCAAAATTTACCCCACTTACATAAAATGGACAACAGATGCAGGTGTAGGGGGCCAAGCCGAGGTTTTTTACAGCAGCGATGATGGTATTGGATTAGACATCATGCGTCAGCATAGCATCCTTGTATCTTCCCTCTTTTGGGCCATTTGGTGGGAGGCAGATAGCCTCCACACAGGATAAAATTTGCATTCTTTGTGAGGGGAGCTAAAATCACATCTGTCATTCTTGGCTTCCTTCGGCTGCAACTTGTATTTGTCTGAATCCTTTGACTCATCCTCACCACACTGTGCGAAGGGGAGGCTGACAGAATCCTCCCCATACCTGACTCAGCTGCAATAACAAAAACACCAACGTGTAGGTAATAAATTTTATTTTACTTTTTTCATTGCTTAAAATTTATGGTGCAACCATAATGTGATGGTGACCATTATGCAATGGAATACAGTAATTAAGATCAGTTGACCTTGAAGCATGTTGTGCACATCAGTGATCAGACAGGCATGTCAGCATCTGCAGAGGACTTCAATGACAACTTAGGTGTGAAGGCCAATTATAGGTCTCTCCACTGAAAGTTGATAGCACTCGGTTTTCATGATCAATAGGGAGCCACTGGTCATGATACACCAATGCTCGACATTATTGCAAACAACACCGTCGTTGGACTGTGCACGGACGAAGGTCTCGGAGTGATGAGTTATGGTGTATGGTCTGGTGCTTGAATGGACGTGTGTGGATCTGGCAAATGACTGGCAAATTATTTTTTCCTGAGTAGTTGTGTCATCAGTAAAATTTGATGGTAGGACTATTGGTTTAAATTGATAAATCAGTGAATTCTGGCATGTACCTAGACCTTTTGGACAATAGTACGCTTCCCACAATATGTCAGTTGTTTGGCACAAGCCCTCTTCTTAAAGCAAGGTCAGTTGCATTTTGGTTTGAACAGTCAAGTGGGACTACTTAACTGGTCCACTTAAAGGGTCCCAACTTGAAGTCACTAGAACATCTTTTGGATGAGCTGGAGTGTGCCAGACGCACTTGCCTAAGAGACAACTTTCTGCCAGCTGTATAACAACTGAGCGGAGAGTTTACACTGAAGGAGCCTACCCAAAAGGAGTTCTGACATGCTGGTTAGTTATGTGGCAGGTATTTTTGTAAGAACAGCAGTGTATATGTGGTGACATAATATATTCACAGTGGCACTTTATCAACCAACTTCACCTTTGGTTATGTGCATCTGTCAAAAGAAGTGAAATTAGTGGACTGCATGCTGATAAAATGAAGTTACAACTAACTTTGAAAAAATGAATTTGCAACAAACACTTACAAAAACTGAATTTTTTTTTATGAAGGTAATGGATGATTTAACACAGTGGTACATCTTAACACTTATTGTTTAGTTTTAGGTAGTTGTTGTATTAGTACAAGAAGAAAAAAATCAGTTATGCCGACAAAAATTTTTGTTTTTAAATTAATCTAAATAAACGTCAGGTTAGCGGTATAATATTATTTAGAATCAAAAATTTAGGTGAAACACAATTTTTGGCAACCATATTTCATACTGAAACTGACATGAATGTTTTCAATATTCAGTATGAATTTTAATATACCATATACATGAAAAGTTGCTTAAGATGTTCCTAATTTATATGTATTTCTGGATGAAATGTATAGTAGACCCTCAATTTTACAATCTGTCACAGATATTAAAAATAACTTGGTAAAATTACTGCCCATGTTAGATAGAAACTTAACAATTTTGACCCCTAAAAAAGCCAAAAATGTTGTTTAAAGTGTGTGTGTGTTTTTTTCCAAACTCTATGATTTATCACCTATATCATAAAACAAACTAATTTTTTTAAGTGGAATAATTTAATTAAACAGGCAGATGTCTTTCGAATAAAATTATATCTCAGTAGCATATACTTAACCTTCCCTTGTTGCTATAACATAGTGTGGCATGTAACTTTTACCAAATGTGATTTCCATTTTCAGTGACTTCTTGCTGGAAAATCGGAGAATTTGTTTCTGAACTATCAAATTATTTCAATAGTTACACATTTTCCAATAAACTTCTAGCCTGGAGGGACATACACAGCACACTTTTTTGCCGGAAAAATGCTTAGGCTCACAGCTCTTAACAACTCAATAGCAAGAACAAACTGGATTTTTGTGAAAATCAAAGACTGTGGTTCTGAAGTGTTAATTATTAACTGTCATAAAGGAACAAATCTTAATTACTGTATTTATTTGCCACTGTTTCGAAATCACACATTTTTAAGTAAATACAGTAAAACCTCTTTAAAATGACACCTCACGATTTGCAGAAATTAGATTATTATGGAACGACGGTTGTTATGAATATTTTGAGAAGTTTTGGAT
Source organism: Clitarchus hookeri (assembly GCA_002778355.1). NCBI lineage: Eukaryota > Metazoa > Arthropoda > Insecta > Phasmatodea > Phasmatidae > Clitarchus > Clitarchus hookeri. Next base: position 218,759 of record NQII01003740.1, on the reverse strand, counting down.
CAATTTTGACCCACCACCAACCCCTGTACATAAAAGTTTGCAAATTTTTGCATTAAGTCTACGTTCAATAGTTTATCGCTTGAAAATGACATGTTTTTTTTAATTAAATATGATACCAGAGAGCAGTGTGCGGATTTACCAAGCATTGCAAATCCATGTTCAGTCATCTCTGGTGTAATATCAACACAATTTTTTCATGGAATATTAATTTTACTCTGTAGTCAAATGTTTTCCGAATAAAATGATAACACAGTAGTGTATTTGCAACCTCCCTTGGCGCCAAACAATTATAAAAAATTTCCCTTTGGATGCTGCATATTTTTCTGTGAGAGCAAATTTATTTTTTAATGGCTTTGCATAAAAAAATTAAAGGATATCTCAACAAAACATTTGTCTTTTGAATAAAGTGATACCACAGAAGTGTATCTACAACCTCCTCTTGATGCCAAAAAACATAAACATGGAGGTGCCTGCTTTCTATTTTTAACCAGCAGAGGTCTGAATACTAGCCTAATCATGCTAAAATGGAAAATGCAGCTGTTTTTACTGTAGACGTGGGGAGAACGTAATCATCAGTCAGCATGCGTGACACACACACACCTAACAAGTTTGGAAACTACAGCAGAACAAGATGATTTGAAGTGCCGTTTACAGATCAGATAACTGTTTTAAACTAATGAAGAGGACAAAGTACTGTAAACGACTTCACACCCGGTGCTTCAGATACAGTATTTTATTGCGTACTGTAATTGTTGGCATTGTTTGTTTGAGCAGCTGACGTATGATGAAGCCGGCTGGAAGTGAGGAAGTAGAATGTATCTGACTTTTGTAACATGTGATGAACTGGGGGAGAGGAAGAGGCCACAAGGGGAGGAAGACTTGCAGTGGTTGTACGCCATGTGTGATAAAAGTCACTGCTGTCCAGAGTTGTGCTTGTGAGTCATTTCGTAGACTTCCACTCGGCTGATGGTGTGTCAAAAAAAAACTAATCTTAATAAGTCTTCAAGAAACATTATTCATAAACCAAGAGAAATCCAAGTCTTTACAAGCCAAGCAAAGTGAGAAGGCAAATGGGCAAGAACACCCAGGCAGGACAAATACGTGACGATAGTCACTTCTTGCACAGAAACATTTGGCCACCTGAGGGTAGAGGGTGGGTTGGGTCAATAGTTATTGGCTAGCGCTGATGGCCTAGGAGGGTGGTGTCCATTTTTATATATGCACTACATCCAGTACAATGATCACCAAGAAAAATGTAATGTGTAGCAACCAAAAAAAGTCTTATAAATTTATTTTTCAGCAGATTTCCCACAAATTTTTAACTTTTTCACCCAAATTCTTTAAGTTTCCTCAGAAATTAGTAATTATAGAAAGACTGTCGCTCTTAATGGAGTTGATATAAAGAGGTTCTTCTGTATTATTAATCAGTTTAGAAGGTATAAGTCTGCCAAATAAAATTACAGCCTTGTATGTAAGATCTAGCACGCATTGTCGATTGCAACTAATGTATAGCGGGGCAAGCTTCTGCTTCACTAAGGTGAACTCAAAATGGCCATGCGTAATATTGTTTCCTTCCCTCACATGGCTGACGATGTGGAATATGGTTTTCTAGCAACCAGCGGGGCATCTTCATGTCCTCCCTTTCGTGACCAACTGGGTAGGGTGAGGGCAGCCTGTGGAGGGTTGGTTACAGTGTCCACGCCCCTCAGCCCATGCATATTTTGTTACGGCGATGCTCACTAAATATTACGGCCACAGTTTTCAATCAATTTTTGCTAATTTGTTTAATATATTCTGGCATACCAGTTATGGAAAACTGCAACACAGCTTATTTATTGCTACTAAACCTATTTTTAATTGGTTTTGATCAAGAATTATTGTATGTTTGCAGACATTTTTTTATTTATTCTCCAATTTTTGGAATTTTTTAATGGTTTCCATAAACAACCTTGTAAAATTCGTAAAATCTGTACTCATATAATTGAGGGTCTACTATATACATGATTGTTCCCGCTGTTGCCTCCATATGTTGCTTGTTATTTTTCCCATTGAAATAGTAACACTTTAGACCTCAGATTTTGCAAATGTCAATAGTTCATGAGAATTCTGTCGCAATCTCTACTGTTGCAAAATCAGAGCCATAAAATTTTTAACCCTAAAAATTTTAAATAAATTTTAAAGTGCATTTTTTGCATAAATTTAATGTTTATTAAATAAAATATTTATTTAAAAATACCAAGTTGTGTGAAGTTTTACCAAGCATTGTCCCTTTTTAATTTTTTATGGTAATATAAAACCAAGATATATTTTTTTTATGAAATATTAATTTAATTGAGAAATCACACATCTTCTGAATAAAATGTTTAAATACTTGACAATCCCTAAGTTTCACTGAGTGCAAAAATCATTTTTAGTGGTGTCTTGCAAGGAAATTGAAGGAATTCTTATTGAAATATTAATTTTATTTGATTAGAGACACGTATTTTAAATAAATAGATAGCCTAGAAGGGCATATGACTTACTTTTTTTTTGCCAAATAATGCATAAGTACCTAGCCCTAACGCTGCATAGTTCACTGTAAACACCCAACTGGAATGTTAAGGAAAAAATCAAACGATTTTGTTTTTAATTACAGTTAACTNCGTAGCCGCATAGTTCACTGTAAACACCCAACTGGAATGTTAAGGAAAAAATCAAACGATTTTGTTTTTAATTACAGTTAACTCTCAATTCTATGAGCCTTCACAGTTTCTGGGAAAAGGGTTGTTACTAGAAAAAATTGTTATGGTTCCCAAAAAAGGGTTGTTATTTTGAGAGGTCGCTATTCCAGGGTCTTAGAATCAAGAGTTGACTGTAAATACTGAAAGTCATAAACAATAACAATATCATAATGATTGTATTTATTTGCCACTGTTTTGAAAAATCACTTTTTTTAAATCAACTTAAAGTAAATATTACTAAATACTTCAAAGGTACACGTATACCAAATAAATTTGTCTGTATAGTGCATAATCTCCAATATACTGCATCCATAAAGAGCAAAGTGAACATTTCTAAACATCCTGCTTCAAGGAATTAACTCCTGCTATCCTTGCTTGATGTTTCCTTGTCTTATGTAATTGGAGAATGGAAGTGGTTGCCTAGCAACCAACATAGCGTCCTCTCGCCCTCCTCCTTGTGGCCAACCAGGTAGGATAAAGGAGCATGTGGAGGGACGGTGTGAGCTGCATCATGTGTTCTTTCCTCTATTCTATCCATGGATGTTTCTTCTTCAATTTATGGAATTTTTTGAAAAATCATGGGTTGTCAACACTGATGATATGCNTTCTATCCATGGATGTTTCTTCTTCAATTTATGGAATTTTTTGAAAAATCATGGGTTGTCAACACTGATGATATGCACACAGTTTTCAGCATNATTCTATCCATGGATGTTTCTTCTTCAATTTATGGAATTTTTTGAAAAATCATGGGTTGTCAACACTGATGATATGCGCACAGCTTTCAGCATAGTTATACNGCACACAGTTTTCAGCATACTAATAAGAGCGCCAAGCAGGGAAGAGAGGAGTGCTTGAGATAAAGCTGGGTTTTGGATCACTATGATCCTATCAGGCCTATCAGGCACTCACTCTGGGTGTTGTTCGCACAAAGGTTTTAAAGGATTTTTTTGCTGAATTTTTTTTAGTGTATAGATNTATCAGGCCTATCAGGCACTCACTCTGGGTGTTGTTCGCACAAAGGTTTTAAAGGATTTTTTTGCTGAATTTTTTTTTAGTGTATAGATTGTGTAGCCTACCTGACATCACTACTCCTATATTTTATTTCTGCGTGCCAAAAAACATATTTCTTGAATGAACTTGATTAAGATTTCTTGCAATTTTTTGCCTACAGTTTTCTATTTTTTTCTTAAATGTTTGTAATATAATAATACAATTTTTTTGTTTTCTCCAATTAATTTTAAAAACCATAACATTGTACACAGCCTACATTTTTCCAAGCCAAAATGCAATGTTTGGTGGGTGAGTGAGTGAAGTGAGTGAAGAGATTTGGGCGGCTCTTAACATCGAGGTCTTGAGAGCCAATGAGGATGAAGCGAGGTGAGTATGGAGCAGTGCTGGAATGAAGGGGCATGGAAAACGGGAGATCCCCAAGAAAACTTGCCGAACAGTGGCATCATCGGGCACAATTCCCACATACGAAAATCTGGGAGAGACCCCATCGGGAATCAAACCCAGTTAGCCTAAGTGGGGGCAAGTAGTCCAACCACTACACCACCATGGCCTCTTCAATGTTTGGTGGTCTTTTGCAAAAATATCTGATAGTATTTCAACTAAATATTAATTTATATCAATAAACAGACATACAATAGAACCCCGATTTTGCAAGTCCTCACAATGCCTGAGAATAACCTTGCAAAATCGTATCCGACTGATTTTAACCCCTCAAAAACCCCAAAAATTGCATTAAAATAGCATTTTTTGAGTTATGTCAAATTTAATCAACAAATCACAAAAATAACATGTTTTTAAAAGGAAATATTTATTTATTTTAATACGTAGACGTCTTCTGAATCATGTGTACCCCAGAGGATGTATACAAACTCTCCTTGTCCCAAAAAAAATGTAAACTTCGGGTGCCGAGTCACTTTAACAAGCGCGAAACGTTTCCAGTAGCTTCTTGAGGGAAAATCAGACAATGTATTCATGAAATATTATTTTAATCCAATATGCAGACGTCTTCCAAACAAGATTATACAGTACAAGCCTGATGTAATGTGGTGTGGGGGACATAACTCAGACCTGCGTTATAGCTTTCCGCGCTATTTCGGGAATGACAGCGTATCTCTGGGTGGTGAAGCCGGGACCAGCATCAAAGCAAGAACTACTCAAATACCATATGTTTCAGCAAAGGATGAACTTTTTCTACCAAGGGGTGTGTTTTTCCCTGCGTGTTTGTGTTTGTCACAATGGATGGAGTGGGTGAGCCTCCCCTTTGGTTGGGAGGAAGTGAGAATGAGAAGGGCAGAAACTAAACACAAGAAGTGCTACGGTGGCAGGAGCGAGACTGGCCAAGTAAGTCAAGGTTACAGCAGTCGTAAAGAAAGAGGGGAGAATGAAGCCGTGTTCCAATTAGCACTTTTTTTGTTAACAAAATGTGACCCTTTTGTCTACAAAACTTATGACGTATTTTTGTAATTTGTGTTTTGTCCACTTCAAAGGTGACAAATTACAAAATACAAAGTACCAAACCTCCGCCATATTAGTTTTGCATGTTTCAAACATTTAAATACACATATAGGTGATGTCATTGGAATAAAAAAAGGTATATTATGCTCATAATAATAATTGCACAAAGCAAGTTCTTGAAATATTCTTTAAAAAGGTATTTCCTCATCAAGCAATGTTTTGTTAAGTAACAATTTCACGTCATATAATTTTTATGTTGTTAATTTTAAATTTTAACCATCCTCTAACAACTTTTGGGGATAATTAGTTTATTTTAAGATTTTGTGGGCTTTTAATTTTGGAATCATGATAGCTCCAAAATAGTAGTAGCAGGGTGTGCTAGACAGTTCAAAGTCGTGGTGTTCCGACTAAACCTTACAAAATGCTAACTACAAATTATGAAAAACTAAACTCCCAATGATTTAGAACATGGCCTAAGGAAGGGTATGTTTCTTTTTTGGCGCCTTGTCTAGTTTCTCCTTCTTAGTACATCACCTCATGACACTTTCACGATCAATATATTTTCTCGTGGTAAAGTGTTTTCCATTTTATTATGCGTAATTAATTACTTTTAACTTGAACTCGAAAATGTAACTGCACTTTTTACCATGCACGATATACTTTACTTTGTACAGTACTGTATCATACTCTTGCAAGAAAATCTATTAGCAGTGCAGAAACAGTGTGGCTAGCTAGGTTGTAGAGCAGGTGTCGCTCATTGGTCGCCTTCTTCTTTCTTTTATGTGTGACAGGCAAACAAAGTGCTCGCTCACTCCCATTTCTCTGTCTCGCTTTCATGGCACATGGCACACCCTTCCCCTCCATGTCCCAGCAGAAACGTCACTCACCACACCCTCATCCCTGGGTAAAATACATTTTTTTTCTCACAAGCGTTCCTGGATCACAGCTGTTTGATACCGTGTTGCATGCACTGAACGTAAGTTAAGATATTGATCGCACACATAGGTTCACATAAAAATTGGATTACAAGGAATTCTTTCATCAAATATTAAACATAATGTCGTTAAATTGGTTAGGTACATAAGCTTTAGTTNATTGGATTACAAGGAATTCTTTCATCAAATATTAAACATAATGTCGTTAAATTGGTTAGGTACATAAGCTTTAGTTATTCACCTACAGAATACACCTTTCTTTTGTGCGGCGTTGCACCACACAAACAAAACTGACTCCAGAAAAACCAAAAATATCTGCTGTAAAATTAATCCTGGTCGGCAACTGCTAACTCTGCATTTCTCCTCTCTCAAATAGATAACACATGTCAGTGCCCGCTCCTTCCGCCCCCTCCCCCGANACTGCTAACTCTGCATTTCTCCTCTCTCAAATAGATAACACATGTCAGTGCCCGCTCCTTCCGCCCCCTCCCCCGACTTCCCTACATCCCGACCACCCACATGTCGAAAGGACCTCACACTTTTCAATCATGTATTTATTCATTCAGGCTGGGGGACCTAAATTGACCCACGTTATAACGAGCCGCGGTATTCCAGGCTTCTACTGTACCTCAAAACGGTGCATACGAACACCCCCAGTCGCAAATATAAAATGTAAACATTGGGCACCCGACGCACTTTAACAAGTTTGAAATCATTTTCCAGTAGCTTGATGAGAACAAATCAGATAATGTATTAATGAAAAACTATTTCAGTTCAATAGACAAACGTCTTGCGAATAAAAGATACTCTAGAATGGTAGGCTGTTCACAGTAAAGTGAGCACTTTTGAGGCCCTGGTTAATTTTTCTCTTACCTGTGTATGCTAAACATTTTCACGTGACTATTAAACATAATGTATACTTTTCACCACAATCAAAATTTGACGCCTGAGGCCACCATGAAATATGTTTATTTGTTATTATTCCTGTGGAGATGGTTTTAATACATAATAATAACAGTCAACTTCCTATACGTACAACCTCTGAGGGGACAGACGAAGCGATCATGAGACTATTAGCTGAAGAGGGAAAGGTATGGGGGTGTGTAACTCACGCTGTTATTGTCCGGACTTGCTATGTGCGCGATGGCCAGGCGAAATACCTAGGCTAGGTATGGAGACTGCAGGTGTGATCTTTGGGAGGGGAGGGGGGGGGAAGTAGAACAGTTACTCCCTTTGTTCCTTCACGTGTTGCGCAGGCAGCCTTCCCCCAGGCGGCGTGCTGCACGCTCGTTTCAAATCACAACTGCCGCATTTTAACTGATTTTTGTCAGGGTGTTATTTTTTTTTCTCTCCCATCTTGCGGCATGCCAATTATGAGTAGCAACACTACAACCCGTGTATTTTATCGCTGTGGACTCGCAAATGTATTTTAAATCAGGTTTTATTGCGATTTATTGCATTTTTCCCAGGATTTTTGTATTTTTTCAACACAATTTTTTTTTTTTTTTGACGGTTCCTGAGAATGGCCTCGCAAAATCACTGCCTCTTTAAATCCAGTTCTCTTAATTCGGGGCTCTACTGTATTGAGAATAAAATGGTACCACAGAAGGTTTTGTGTGACCTCTTTTGTCACAATTCAATTACAAAACTGTAACATTGGACATGGCCTACATGTTTCCGAGCTAAAATTGAATACTTGGGCAAAAACATCTGAGGATATTTCAATGGAATATTAATTTATGTTAATAAACACATATGTCTCCCAAATAAAATTATGCAGCAGAAACATATCTACAACCTTGTCTCCAAACAGTTACAAAAACTGTAACATTGGATGCTGCGTACTTTTTTCCAAGAGAAAATACAATGTTTGGTGGTCTCTTGCAGAAAAATCTGAGAATGTTTCAATTATATTAGTTTTAATTAATAAACAGTTGTCTTCCAAATTAAATGATGCCACAAATGCATATCTACAACCTCCCTTGTTATCAAACAATTACAAAAGCTGTTACCTTGGATGTTGCATCCTCTTTTGTGACCTACAGTAAACTCTTGATTCTAAGTCCTTTAATGGTTCCCAAAAAAAACTGTTGTTATTTCGATTGTGTAGCTATTCCAGTGGTCTTGGAAATGAGAGTTGACTGTATTTACAAACAAAACTAGAGCTTCATTGTTTATACTGCACACTTTCTGAAACCCAGGTTACCGAAACTTAGGTTTAATCTGAAAACACACTGAAGTGTCACATCTGTCTGTTATGTCTGATGAACCGCAAGGGATGAACCCAGTGAATGGGTGAACGTTGGTGGGGTGTGGGGAGAGAAATCTGGAATTGAGGAAGTGCGAATGTGTGTGGCTTTCGTCGAAAGTGTGGTGGACTGACAAAATGGGGGAGGCCACAATTGCTTCATGACTTGCCATGGTTTCACAGTCCCCCTCCCCTCTCCCCAACTGCAGTTGGATCTTAATCACTTAGGTGTCAACTCAGTGCTCAGTTGAGCCATGGTGAGATCCCATGTGTTAGTTAGCATGCCCTTTCACTGCTAAGAGAGGATTTAAATTTTTCACTTGATTGCTGCTAGGTGCCTCCCTGGTTCATAGATGGTAAGGAGCCAGCAGACGAGCTCCCTTCAGTATGCGTCAAGGTGACACCCCCCGCCCCCCCTCTAGAAGGTCTTTTGCTTTCTGCAATTCAACAGTTGCATGTCTGTTACAACTGTGTATGAATTTTGGCAATTGTACAGCACTGCACTCCCTACTGCTCAGAGCATTCAACGTTGGCACGAGCAGTTTCAACAAACAGATTGTCTGTATAAGGGGAAATTAACAGGTTGCCTCCGTGTTTACGACAAAGACATTGGGCGCATCCGGAGGAGTTTTCTAAGAAGTCCACAAAAGTCTACCCATCTACCAGCCAAGAGTTAGTCATACCCCATATGACAGTCTGGTGTGTGTTGTGGCTGTGTTTATTACTCAAACCAAACAATGGTAGAACTCTTGTATATGCCCTATGCCAAGGTCATAAACAATGGCGTGTGGTGTTTTATGTATTCTTTCTCAAAAAGGAAATGGCAGATGACACTTTTCTTTCATGCTTAGTGTTCAGTGATGTGGCCACGTTTGACTCTATGTGGTACGGTGTGCTTACAGATATGGCAATCACAGCAGCCACATGCCGTAGTCGAGCATGAGAGAAACTCCCCTAAAGTGAATGTGTTTTGCACTGTTTTCCCAAGAAAAGGTTTATGGTCTGTTCTTGTTTCCTGATAACACATTCACTGGAATCTCATACCTCCAAATGTTGCAGAACTGTCTTTCCCTGCAATTACTGACAGATCCTGCTGATTTTATTTTCCAGCAGGACTAAGCACTACCACATTAGCACTTGCAAGTTCAAAATTCCTGAGCGACGAGCTCTCGCACAGATGGATTGACCATCAGGGATTGGCATTACACCACTGGCTACCTAGGTTGCCCGATCACACTGTCTATGATTTTTTTCTTGTGGAGGTTTGTGAAGGATTTGGTTTACGCGCCACCCTTTCCAACAATTATGGATTAACTTTGAAACCGCATAATAACAGCAGTGGTTGCTCAGTAACCCCAGACATGCTCACTAATGTGTGGGTCGTGTTTGACTATTGTGTAGATGTCTTAGCATGCGTATGCAGGGGACATATTGAGCATTTATGATAATTGTAAGCAACTTTATTGTCAGACTTGTATTTCGTTCTTTACCGCATGGTCCTCTGTTCCTTAGTTTGAAAGATACAGCCTTTTGAAATGGAGTGTATCTTTTTGAAATAACCCTTATACCATCAACAAACAGTTATCTAAACCTAAGAGAAATCCAAGTCCTAATAAAACAAGCAAAGAGAGAAGGCGAGGGACAGCACAATGGCAGGACAAACACAGAGGGTAGTCGCATTGCACGTAGGAACATTTTGCAGCCTGAGAGTTGGAGGGTGGAAGGAAATAATAAGTGTTGGTTAACACTGACTGCCAAGGGGGGTGGTATCTATTTATTGATATGAGCAGGCCCGAAGGGGGGGTTTACAGTGGTCACCAAGAGTAATGCAACACACAGTAACCAAAAAAAATTCAACAATTTAATTTTTGAAAGATTTTTCCCTAAAATTTTTTCTTCAAAATCTGTTACAGTTCCTCAAAATCGAATTGTTATAGAAAGACAGTCACTTTAAATGGGGTCAATAGAGAGAGGTTGTACTGCAAATTCCTGCTTTGCATCCAAAGAAGCAAGCAAAACATGTGTTTTAGCATTGTGTTGGTGTTATTTTATGGATGTGCATGCAAGAGCTGAGAATATGTCATCATCACCTTTACTACCTGGAATGTATAATTTGTGTGTGTACACAGTATGTAGCCCAGCTTCATGTCATTTCCCACAATCAATGGGTTTTGAGACAAAAACATAATTTTTGATAGCTGGTTTGCACATGTACAAGCATCAGAAACTTATTGTCTCTCTTCATTGTACCAGCAGGTGTGTTATTTCTTAATTTTATTTGGCATGTACGTACTCTCTTGTACACCTCCATGTTTTACATGTGTAGCTCTGAGTATTGATTTTACTCTTCCCGGCACTGACACTTAATACCATCTTTATGTAGGGATGGGGAAACTGCTCTACTATCTTTCTCCCATAACTTAAAGATGAGAGTAGGTGTACATTTACCATGTTTTATTAGTTTTACTTGTAGAATACTGATTTAGGTTAGATGAAGGTTTTAAACTAACTTCTTTTTCGTGTCCTTGAGACATGCTTGACTTTTGTATTGCTGTGGATAGAAATACATAGTTTGTTATTCACCAAGTCTTGTGTCTCTTAGATTTACTTGAAAGTTCTAGACAGTAAATTTTCAGACAATTAATCTACACTCATGCTCAGTCAGAAAACTATTCTATACTTCGCAAGGAATAGCATTTATCTTTAAGAAAGTGAAAGGTAAGAGCTTCTTGGCTTTTAATCAGTGCATGTGGCACAGTGGACTAAGCNAGCATTTATCTTTAAGAAAGTGAAAGGTAAGAGCTTCTTGGCTTTTAATCAGTGCATGTGGCACAGTGGACTAAGCAAGGTAGCACAGTGGTAAAAACACTGCACTCATGTTGTAACGGCGCAATATATGAATTATCGGAATACGCGGGTCATTTCCTTTTGTTTAATGAGGTTTCATAATATTTTATCGGTATTTGAAATTAAGCCGAGGGAGTTCGTTTATCGTGGTATAATGTTTATGTTGCCGTTTCACGAAATCTTAGTTTTTGTTAAGCGTCAGCTTAACGAACTGCGTCGACAGTTTGTGTTCTAGAAGGTTTGGATTATCTTTTACTGACAATGCAGTTCGGATAGCTACGCTGTTCGGTTAGCGTGGGAAAGCTAGCCCAGGCTATGCCCATATTTGGTAACTGTTGGTGACACCCTGGTGTGAGAAGGGGGGGTAGCCACGAGAGATAAATACTCTGTGTGTCTGTCGCCCGCAAGAAATGTAACAACAAGCAGTTGACACTCAGTGCTCCAGCAGTAGATTCTCAGTGCTCCAGCAGTTGACAACCAGCGACTTGCCGAGGCCGCATAACCCCACACTGGCAAACTTGAACTTTCTCAATTATTTCTCCGTCGGTGTGGGAGGTTGCTGCCTCTGTATTTTCTTGCGATGCAAGTTTGCAAGACGTAAATGAATAATTAAACAACTGTGGCGCTGCTCTCTGTTGGTTTGCCTGTAAACCGGTTCGTACTCTGCATACTTGACGGTTGTATGTGAACTATTTCATTGGAATGATAAATAAAAGTACAGAGTAATAAACAAACATTGGACTTTATTTATATTTATTGGCGCCTTTAAAGTTTCATGTTACTACCAACTGAGCTAACCAAGGGGTAATTTCCATTTGTCATACCCAGACATGGAATGCTACAAATATGGCGGCCCTATAACGCAACGAGCATCATTACAAATATAGCGACTAACTGTGGGACTGCAATATTACAATGTTCAGGAGGACTCTGGCATCTCAATTTCAGTTTTCCAGGGTTTCTTGAAATCACTGCAGGCATATTCCGGGGTGATCCTCATTCCTGACTGTCTAGTGTTCTAAAAAGGCATTGTCGCTGTTCGGAGGCACTCAGAACACCTAATTAATAAATTTATTAATGTCCGCTTTTATATGGCATTGCCATTAGCGACAGTATAATGTAAACTTCAATTTTTGAAAAATGATTGCTGAGGTTTGAGACAATCACTCCAGTATTACAAAAAGTTACGGTTGGTTTGTGTTGATGCCAGTTGGCAACATGGTGATGGTGCACTGGCTCAGTATCCCTCTAGAGACTAGGGAAACTGAGTCTTCTTAATGAGGTCTTTAAGAGCAGTATGGGCTGATGCATTTGAACCCTGGGGGCGTCTGACCCTTTCTCACCAGAGTGCGTAGTCTGGGCACTGCAGATTGTGTTATCCCCTCTCTGGTGCACCCAGGGATAGGGCAGTGGAATAGCTGTGAGTACACAGCTATGAGTTTTAGAGGATTTAGTGGGTGACATGTAGGCGCGGGTAAAATTGTAGATTTAAGTACAGTGACGTAGCACCGCGGGGGAGGACAGGTTCTGGTGTGGTCCAACCAGGAAGTAATTGACTCTTTCTGGGGCCGGTGCCTTGGGGTTGACCCCTACCAGAGTCCTATCAATCAATTAAGGTATGCCTCACAATTGATGGTGCTCGGGTCTATAGCAACTTGTGGAGAGGGCCCCCTGATCCTCCTTGGAAAGAGTTGAGTGAGTGGCGTGACCAGTTACTGTCTTCAACCACCCCTTTGGACTCGCAACATTCCCCACGTAAGGCTCCTACGGCTCTCAATAAGTGGCACAACCAGCTTACAGCCTGAGAGTTGTGGTGGCGTTATGTGTTTGTTCTCGTCAAGTCTGAGGAGCCTCAGAGAAAGGTTTTCTCTCCCCTTGCCACAGTGGCACTAGGGTCTGGCATTACCAGACAGCAATAGACACCAAACGTTGACAAGAGGCAGCAGCGCCCTTCAGTGGGGACGTGGTTTGATTCTCTAATGCGATAATCATGCATGCACCTGGAATTATTTAGGCGAATGTGCACACAGAAGGCAAAATGGGTAAGGAAGGTGTAAAGCAAAAGAGAATGACCGGACCATAAAGAAGTAATTGGTAGGTACATGTTTTATTCCGTCTGGTGGATTGTGCAAAGCATATATCTCCCATCTGTGCTTGCTAACGTCTGACGGATGAAGGACCAAGTTTGCCAAACTGGATACCGCAGGGTGATAATAAGGTTCGAACAGAGTCTCTGGGTTAGAGCAACCCCAGTACACACTACGTCCAATGCGGACGTGGTACTCAGGCCAACACTCGTGACATTATAGAAGGCTTCATGACAAGAGCTTCCACCATGCGTTGAAAAACACATGTTGATATGCCAAAGAAAGTGGAACAGACTGAGCCAAGCAACTACTGCTGAAGGCAAATGTTTGCGGGTAGAGTGGCGAGACTGTGAGTGTTACGGCTAGAGTCTGACCTCCGGCTCTCAGCTGCCAACACCGATGCTGCTAACTGCCCATTCTCGACGATGTGCAAGGAAAGATATACCGCTCGAGAGCTGTGGCGAGTGAGGGGTGGCTGGAGCAGGCTGCATGGAAGGGGAAACCTCCTCTGATGCTTTGCCAGCATGCGAATTCTGTGCCGGCCAGCCAGGACAAGGCAAGCGATGGGGTGGGACCACCCACACTTGAACTGGAGCATGGCGGCATGTGGATTGCCTGCCTCTCAGGCTGCAAGGGCATTCCTGAACTTGTAGAATGGAGCGTTACAGAGGCGAAATGTGTTACGGTGCTCCGCGCTACAGTGTACTAGGGGCGGAGCACCAGATGCTGAGGCTTGTGAATGTAACCGACAGCGCTCATGGCACGTCAGTGCAGTCACTTACGGAGTGACAGTGAGATTTTCACAATGGTTAGGTTGTGGGCACTGCTTTCGTTTTAGTATTCAGACACTTTATAGTGCAGTCGGTGGAACATGAGGAACTTTGCTGTCTGGATACTTCCTATACCGGTTTGTNAGACACTTTATAGTGCAGTCGGTGGAACATGAGGAACTTTGCTGTCTGGATACTTCCTATACCGGTTTGTAGCATATTACCGTACAGAGCATTATATGCCTTAAAGAGTTGTTAAATGTGTCATAATTTTTATTGTATATTAATGTGTTTTGAAACATTTATGGGGCCACAATGGTGTAGCAACTAGGGTGCTCGCCTCCCACTAAAGTGAACAGGGTTCAGTTCCCAGAAGGGTAGATTTTCGCGTGTGAGAATAGTGCTGGATGATGCTACTGGTAGACTGGCTTTCTCAGGGATCTCTCATTTTCCTGACCTTACATTNATGTGAGAATAGTGCTGGATGATGCTACTGGTAGACTGGCTTTCTCAGGGATCTCTCATTTTCCTGACCTTACATTTTGGCACTACACCATTTCAACCTCGTTTCACCCTCATCTGCTTTTAAGTCCTTATTTTTAACAGCTGTCGAAAACCTCCCAACTGCACTCAAACCTTCATAACAAAAGACTGTTCAGACCTTAGTGATGTAAGTTTTTAAGGTGACATGAGTTGTGAGTGATAATTGACAGCTACACTGTGCAGGACATCCTGGTGGCAACAGTGAAGCACAAAGAGACGTTCCAGCGCCTGGTGGCGGCATCGCCGCACCTTCGCCTGGTGGAGATGCCTGGCTGGGCTGGCCTGGGCGGGGTGCGATATGTACCCGATGGCTGGGAGCAGATGATGACCGACCAGGCCAAGGAGGAGCTAAACCGCCTCAACATGCAACTGGTCGACCAGCTGCGCAGCACTGACCAAGCCTTCTCCCTCGGTATGTCGCTCATCTCTATAGAGTGGAGCTTACAGCAACAGGTGGTCGCTGTACAGCAATGCGGTAGTGGGTTAACCCATTTCCTCTTACCTGCTTGTCCACTTATGTACTACCCTCATTTAGTAATTAATAATTCAAAACCACTTCCACGGATAGTCACTTAAGATTTCACTTGCACATGCCATGCTTGGTGTTTACCGATTAGTAGGCAACAAAGGAGTGTCTTATATGCCTTTCCAAGGTAGCAGTTTATTCAGAAAATGTTTATCTATTCAAATAAAGTGGTATTTCAGTAACAAATGCTGTTATTTCCCACAAAAAACCACTGACAATGGATTTGGCTATTGGCAAAATATGGTGCTAAGTTCATAACATTCTGTATTGTTTTATGTTTTGTTACATTTTTCTGTTGTCAGTATTGCTGTGAAATAAGTTGTTAAAATTCAGATTTTTACACATAAAATATTGGTTATTGACTATTCAATTGGCAAATTCCAAAATATTGGTATCTGAATCGATATCAGGTTTTTACATATCAAGCCATCACTAGTTGAATTTTAGTAAGTAAATTGACCTGACTGAATAAATTGGTATAAGAGAGAGTTTAAGGTGTCGTGGAAGGAGTGAAGGTTGAGTGAAGGCAACCAATAGGTGGGGTGGAGGGGAAGTGACTAATCAGTTAAACTATAGTGAGTAAATGGAGCGAAGACAAATAGTTGTTGTGAAGGGGAAGGGTTTGGTGGTGGGGTGAGGGGATGAGGATGATGGAGGGTCGGTTGGTAGTATGGGTGGATGGTGAGGGGTTTCAAGTTATGACAAGTAAATGGTGATGGTAGTGGAAAGTGATGGGGAGGGGAGAGGTACGTGTTTTACATAAAGCCATAATGCACTGAGGCATGGAGGGGAGGACTAGCCGCTTGGAGGTGGGGCAGATTAATAGATATATAGCCAATGATTAATCGNGCACTGAGGCATGGAGGGGAGGACTAGCCGCTTGGAGGTGGGGCAGATTAATAGATATATAGCCAATGATTAATCGACACAGAGAAGGAGGTAACCGACTGGAATTTAACATGGTGGTTGGGGTCAAACATTTAATTTGTTCCTTAATTTTTATGTTTTTAATTTGATTTTTTTGTTTGTTTTTTCCTGTATTTTTTAGTTTGTCACTTGGGTCAAAGTCAAGGTCCTCCACATTTAACATCAACAAGATATTGTTCATTTGAGGTTTTGAGCGGAACCCTTTTCCAGTTTTCTTTTGGAAATTTTTTGGGGAAAAGGGTGAAATTGGGGTGAATTCACCAATTTATGAAGTTATTTTTGTGCTAAAGTGAGACATTTTTTATTTTTGTTGACAACAAGGCCACGTCAGGCCATCGAGCGTGACTCCTGGCTGTGATGTCAATCAAGATGGCAGACGAATCCTGGATTCTATACCTGATGTCTGCTCCTGAACATACCAAACCTAACTGCTGTTATAAAAGGAAAAACTTCGTAAAAGAGTAATATTTGAAAACATGTTGGTGGACCAAGAGAAAGTAGCGTATTATTATCAATCAAGAAAATGTTTTAAAAACTAATTTTACAAAAGGACCAACTGTATTTCTCTTTATACCAACTCTTACAATCTCCATTATGTAATTGATTTTAATACTCTTTATTCCATGNGACGAATCCTGGATTCTATACCTGATGTCTGCTCCTGAACATACCAAACCTAACTGCTGTTATAAAAGGAAAAACTTTGTAAAAGAGTAATTCTCTATTTGAAATCATGTTGGTGGACCAAGAGAAAGTAGCGTATTATTATCAATCAAGAAAATGTTTTAAAAACGAATTTTACAAAAGGACCAACTGTATTTCTCTTTATACCAACTCTTACAATCTCCATTATGTAATTGATTTTAATACTCTTTATTCCATAATTTCAGGAAACAAATTAGCTGCCAAGTAAAATTTTTTGCTACTCTCTATCTTGTATTTTGCAGTGATTCTCAGGTGACATATTTTGTATGAAATAATCCTGGACCTGAAAATGAGCACATCACAATGATGGATGACCCTGAAGCAAGTGTAACAGGCATCCTGTGTGCAGCAGAACACCACTTACTGGCAGTGTGGCATGTCGTGACAGTAATGCATGGTGGTGTGTTGGTAGGTGAGGGGGCAGACACCCTGGTGTGCGTGCGCTTTGGCATGGTGACAGCAGACACGGATGTCGAGGAGCTGCTTGGCCTGGTGGTCAGTGTCGGCAGGGAGTTGGTCGAGTCCTCTCGCTTCCTCGAGACCATGACTGAGATTGTCAAGAAAGGCAAGTGCTCTTCTCTCTCTCACTCTTNGGAGTTGGTCGAGTCCTCTCGCTTCCTCGAGACCATGACTGAGATTGTCAAGAAAGGCAAGTGCTCTTCTCTCTCTCTCTCTTTCTCTCTCTCTCTCTCTCTCTGTTTATTTCTTCAAAACTGCATGTCTTGCAATGTTACACTGACCTTCCAGTTTGGCCACACATAATGTTGCCATGTTGAGCAATGCTAGCTAGTGTAAAAAAAATTACTGAGCCTGCAAACATTATTAATAATTGTGTGAAGGAAGTGTAACATGATGCTTTTACGTAAGTGCTGTAGTTATTCTAGCAATACTTTACACTAAATTATAATTTTGTTAAAAGTGTCCTAGAACAGTCATTGAAATTTGTACATATTTTACATANCACACATAATGTTGCCATGTTGAGCAATGCTAGCTAGTGTAAAAAAAATTACTGAGCCTGCAAACATTATTAATAATAGTGTGAAGGAAGTGTAACATGATGCTTTTACGTAAGTGCTGTAGTTATTCTAGCAACACTTTACACTAAATTATAATTTTGTTAAAAGTGTCCTAGAACAGTCATTGAAATTTGTATATCTTTAAAATNGGAAGTGTAACATGATGCTTTTACGTAAGTGCTGTAGTTATTCTAGCAATACTTTACACTAAATTATAATTTTGTTAAAAGTGTCCTAGAACAGTCATTGAAATTTGTACATATTTTACATAAATTTGGGTAGCTTAACAAAGTGGAAGTGTTTGTAAGATTTTTATTTAGTATATATATTTCAGCAGGCATTGTATGACCCCTTTGCATAGCAGTTTTGCATTCATTCATGATGTAAAAGCCATACTTTGCATTAGTTCTGATTACAACTGTTAAATTTGCAAACGCAAAGTTTGCATCAATAATAAAAATGGTTCCAAACTTAACACCGAAGACAGATATCACACAAATGATTTTGTATCTCAAGCAGCACGAGAAAATAATTGATATTTTTCATGAGTTGCCATAACCTTTGGAACTAAAACTGTTGAAAGTAAATAATCAAGCTTAGTAACAGTCCCTTCTGTATGTTAAAGTATTCATGTTTTTCAAATAAGTTAAACAGGAAAATAATATATATTGTTTTCAAAATGAATACATATACTTTCAAGTAGCCATGTTGCCGGTATGTGTATGGCTCATACCACACAAAAATGTTTTTCTAAAAATAAATATACGTAAAGGAAAATCATATAAAATTTAATTTAACTNTAATTTGGGTAGCTTAACAAAGTGGAAGTGTTTGTAAGATTTTTATTTAGTATATATATTTCAGCAGGCATTGTATGACCCCTTTGCATAGCAGTTTTGCATTCATTCATGATGTAAAAGCCATACTTTGCATTAGTTCTGATTACAACTGCTAAGTTTGCAAACGCAAAGTTTGCATCAATAATAAAAATGGTTCCAAACTTAACACAGAAGACAGATATCACACAAATGATTTTGTATCTCAAGCAGCACGAGAAAATAATTGATATTTTTCATGAGTTGCCATAACCTTTGGAACTAAAACTGTTGAAAGTAAATAATCAAGCTTAGTAACAGTCCCTTCTGTATGTTAAAGTATTCATGTTTTTCAAATAAGTTAAACAGGAAAATAATATATATTGTTTTCAAAATGAATACATATACTTTCAAGTAGCCATGTTGCCGGTATGTGTATGGCTCATACCACACAAAAATGTTTTTCTAAAAATAAATATACATAAAGGAAAATCATATAAAATTTAATTTAACTGCGGTAAAACTCACAAAATCGTAACACGAATCTGTGTACCATCAGAAATACACATGTTTAACAACTATGTAAAGTGTAGCATAATTTGTGTCAACAGTTGTCTGAGAGTGTACTTAAACTGTAGTAAGCCATCTGAACATTATATGCACTGTACCATAGTGGTTAGCCTCATTGCCTTTGAACAAAAGGCAGAAAGTATTTGCAAGTTTGATCCCACTATATTCTACCTTTTTTTAGTGAACAGTTATTTCTGTGTGTTTTAACTAAGTAATTCTGTTAAATCTTTTCTTGCCACACACACAAAGNATCAGAAATACACATGTTTAACAACTATGTAAAGTGTAGCATAATTTGTGTCAACAGTTGTCTGAGAGTGTACTTAAACTGTAGTAAGCCATCTGAACATTATATGCACTGTACCATAGTGGTTAGCCTCATTGCCTTTGAACAAAAGGCAGAAAGTATTTGCAAGTTTGATCCCACTATATTCTACCTTTTTTTAGTAACAGTTATTTCTGTGTGTTTTAACTAAGTAATTCTGTTAAATCTTTTCTTGCCACACACACAAATAAATACATTTTTAAATATCAGTAAATTTAATAAAATATTGTTTATGGTGTGAGGTAGGCTATTTATTATGAAATAACACTTTAAAAGAGAATATTTTTTTATATTATATTGGATTCGAAATTTAATGGGCTATGTTCGCAAAGGCTCAGTCTACAGAGTATGAGACTTTTAATCTCACGGACGTGTGTTTGAGCTCCACATTGGGCGCCACTCTTTGTGAGACTTGAAGGACTTGACACTATACATATGTTGTGCCACTCAACTTAACTGGATTATAGTGTGTGAAAATAATAAATGTTACTGTAAGAAAGAGAGATTTTAATGTTTGATTAAATATGTAGATTTTGTCACTAAAACATACCAAATAAAATAGCAATTTATGTTAGCGAGTAAGTTCTTTTGATTGGCTCAAAATAATCTCATTAAAATTAATTTTCCTAGAAAATTTTATTACACTCAGCTGTAGAGCATGAGAATTTTATCCACTGGCCTCTGGTTAACATTCTTTAAATAAGCCACGTCCTTCATTAAATTTCTGAAAATTTAGTCCAAAAATTATTTGAAAGTTCTGATTGAACATTTTTAAAAGCAAAATTGTTGCACAAAATTAATGCTGCCCACAAGTTCAGTTCGCCGTTGATGCTGTATCATACCCATATGTAAAATAATACTTACGCTGGTCTTGCAGTGGAGAAGGCAGCTCGCTTAGTTTTGAAGCTCCCAAAAATTTTATCAATGCAATTTCGGGCCTCCTCTTAATCGTGCCCCACATATTTAATATTAAGGCACCTCTCAAACACCTCCCTAGCTTATGATAGGCAGTTATCAGCAAAATTACGACGTAAATTGCTGTAGCAAAAATCAGGATTATTTGTCTATGTTTATTTGTTTTGAACTGGATATTTATTTATTTTACCAGTAATTTAAAGCCCTTACCCTAAGAAATACCCTAATTATTTCAGGACATCACCTCAAAATTATTATTTCTTTACTTTATTTTGTTTATAGTATCACACATTTGACAGTTCTGTTATTTTTGTTTATATCTACTTTGACTGGTTTCATATATCTATGGAAGTGTAAAATATTTTACTGCATTTTTCTCTATGTACATTACCGGTGTTATCGCTCAAGTTTTTCCACGGAGAAATTAGCCTAATTAAAGACTGATTAATATGTGTTGCATCTCACATTTATTTCCCTGCTGTTTCAGAAATCACATTCATGATAATTAAGTATTATTAATCACTTCAAAATCATGTCCGTCAAATAAAACTAAAAATCTCGTATGTGCCATCATATGTGCACTGTGTCTATACTCCAGTGCTGAACGAACGTGTAACTTGGTGGCATGAAATTGGGCTGTCCTCAGGTGATACTCGGCTCGGCCTGCGCTACTTCATTTCCTCCCCTTACACTTCTGGTGAGGTGGGAGATAGTTGTTTTTAGTAAGCGTCATTGTGTGAACCCCGGGGTACTCTCTCCAGACCTTCATTTAGTAATTAATAATTCAAAACCACATCCACGGGTAGTCACATAAGATTCCACTTGCACATGCCATGAGTTAGCGCTCTGGCTTGGTGTTTACCAATTAGTAGGCGACAAAGGAGTGTTGTTTATGCACTTACAAGATAGCAGTTTATTCAGAAGATGCGTATCTATTAAAATAAAGTAGTATTTCAGTAACAAATGCTCATTTCCTAAAGTTTCGTTGCCTCAAAACACCACATATATATCCTGTAAACTCCTTAATTTTACCTGCAGTTTTATAAATAGAGTAAGTATGTTAGTAGGCTTCTGTATGTTTAACTCGAATTATTTAGTATTCAATTTGGAAATAGAAATTAAATTGATTTCAAAATAATTTAGCTCACTTGTATATTGAATAAACTAATGTTGGGCACAAAAATATTTTATCAAGTTCACGTTTAAGGTTGGTGGATTGCTATTAACTGCTCACCAAAAAAAATTCACAAATAAAACTGTAAGACACTAATTTGATATACTAAACAACTTCCACAATTTAATTTGCAATGAAAACAAACTATCAATGTAGAGGCTTTTTTTTTTTGTAAGGTACATAATCACTAAATTTTTACAAATCACTAAATAATTGTGTAAGTTTGACATGTGGAGTAGAAAAACATAGTTGGTTTGAGTAAACATAGTTGATTGTGATAGTTTTGTGCTAAATCAATTTTTGGAATGTTTGACTGTATAATTGATTGCTCATGGGAGCAAGATTCGAGAGTATCGAAACAGCTGTTATGGTGTCCAGGCCCTGTCAACTCGAATAGGGTAAACAAATCCTTACAGAGGATAACTCGAGGTCCAGGTTCTACAACTTTACGACTTTGGCATTTAAAAAATGCTTTCCATATTTAAATATAATATTTACTAGCTGCACACCATGTGCAATAAACATTTGTGTAGTTTTTTTCATTAGAGGCAGGGAAAATGCTGTTTTGTTGTTTAAAGTATATTTTCAGCAGTTTTTATTCACTGCACACTCACAAATTTTTCAAACAGTACCTGTATCCATGAATTTTCAGACACCAGTTATAATAATTCATCGAACTCTGAACTTTAGTTTTGTTTCTCCTGTCAGTCATATCAGCACAAACACTGCACTTTCGAATTTGTGTTTGTAACACANGTATCATACCCATATGTAAAATAATACTTACGCTGGTCTTGCAGTGGAGAAGGCAGCTCGCTTAGTTTTGAAGCTCTCAAAAATTTAATCAATGCGATTTCGGGCCTCCTCTTAATCGTGCCCCACATATTTAATATTAAGGCACCTCTCAAACACCTCCCTAGCTTATGANTTCGGGCCTCCTCTTAATCGTGCCCCACATATTTAATATTAAGGCACCTCTCAAACACCTCCCTAGCTTATGATAGACAGTTATCAGCAAAATTATGACGTAAATTGCTGTAGCAAAAATTAGGATTATTTGTCTATGTTTATTTGTTTTGAACTGGATATTTATTTATTTTACCAGTAATTTAAAGCCCTTACCCTAAGAAATACCCTAATTATTTCAGGACATCACCTCAAAATTATTATTTCTTTACTTTATTTTGTTTATATTATCACACATTTGACAGTTCTGTTATTTTCGTTTATATCTACTTTGACTGGTTTCATAGATCTATGGAAGTGTAAAATATTTTACTGCATTTTTCTCTATGTACATTACCGGTGTTATCGCTCAAGTTTTTCCACGGAGAAATTAGCCTAATTAAAGACTGATTAATATGTGTTGCATCTCACATTTATTTCCCTGCTGTTTCAGAAATCACACTTATGATAATTAAGTATTATTAATCACTTCAAAATCATGTCCGTCAAATAAAACTAAAATCTCGTATGTGCCATCATATGTGCACTGTGTCTATACTCCAGTGCTGAACGAACATGTAACTTGGTGGCGTGAAATTGGGCTGTCCTCAGGTGATACTCGGCTCGGCCTGCGCTACTTCATTTCCTCCCCTTACACTTCTGGTGAGGTGGGAGATAGTTGTTTTTAGTAAGCGTCATTGTGTGAACCCCGGGGTACTCTCTCCAGACCTTCATTTAGTAATTAATAATTCAAAACCACATCCACGGGTAGTCACATAAGATTCCACTTGCACATGCCATGAGTTAGCGCTCTGGCTTGGTGTTTACCAATTAGTAGGCGACAAAGGAGTGTTGTTTATGCACTTACAAGATAGCTGTTTATTCAGAAGATGCGTATCTATTAAAATAAAGTAGTATTTCAGTAACAAATGCTCATTTCCTAAAGTTTCGTTGCCTCAAAACACCACATATATATCCTGTAAACTCCTTAATTTTACCTGCAGTTTTATAAATAGAGTAAGTATGTTAGTAGGCTTCTGTATGTTTAACTCGAATTATTTAGTATTCAATTTGGAAATAGAAATTAAATTGATTTCAAAATAATTTAGCTCACTTGTATATTGAATAAACTAATGTTGGGCACAAAAATATTTTATCAAGTTCACGTTTAAGGTTGGTGGATTGCTATTAACTGCTCACCAAAAAAAATTCAAAAATAAAACTGTAAGACACTAATTTGATATACTAAACAATTTCCACAATTTAATTTGCAATGAAAACAAACTATCAATGTAGAGGCATTTTTTTTTGTAAGGTACATAATCACTAAATTTTTACAAATCACTAAATAATTGTGTAAGTTTGACATGTGGAGTAGAAAAACATAGTTGGTTTGAGTAAACATAGTTGATTGTGATAGTTTTGTGCTAAATCAATTTTTGGAATGTTTGACTGTATAATTGATTGCTCATGGGAGCAAGATTCGAGAGTATCGAAACAGCTGTTATGGTGTCCAGGCCCTGTCAACTCGAATAGGGTAAACAAATCCTTACAGAGGATAACTCGAGGTCCAGGTTCTACAACTTTACGACTTCGGCATTTAAAAAATGCTTTCCATATTTAAATATAATATTTACTAGCTGCACACCATGTGCAATAAACATTTGTGTAGTTTTTTTCATTAGAGGCAGGGAAAATGCTGTTTTGTTGTTTAAAGTATATTTTCAGCAGTTTTTATTCACTGCACACACACAAATTTTTCAAACAGTACCTGTATCCATGAATTTTCAGACACCAGTAATAATAATTCATCGACCTTGAACTTTAGTTTTGTTTCTCCTGTCAGTCATATCAGCACAAACACTGCACTTTCGAATTTGTGTTTGTAACACACTCATTAATATTCCTTCCGGTATTTGATTTATTTACAATACTTTTTTGGTTAGTAGATTTAATAATAACTGCCAATGCTGTTATTTTTATGTAGAAACCCAAATGTGTTTTCATTTTCATTATTAAGAGCCGCCATAATGTCATGAACACTAGTTATTTTGATGTTCATTTGTTGAAACCTCAGTTTTATTCCACAGATAAATACATACAGTGTTTAAAAAAAAACCTGCCTTTTTTCCACGTATATTTTCAATCTTGCACTGCGTGCACTAAGGGTGAAAGTCATGAACAAGATGGCGACAGTTTTCAACACGTAATTCACAGATGTATAATGGGAACTGCATTACGGTGTGCGCTAATATCTTTGCCCCCGTCCCTTCCTGTTTTTCCACCATACTGTATTATATAAGATTTTTGAGGTACCTCCGTCCCCAACTGCTCCACTGCTCCCCTCTCCTCCTCACTGCCCCCATCTATCACCCCGCCCACCGCAACCACCGCCCACCCACACTCAATTTCACTATCTTCACCCATCGTCACATAGTATCTGATATCCACACCATCACTGCAGCTCCTCCGACCATGTACCAGTCATTGGCCCCCCTCCACTACTTCCTTCATCCCCCACTTACCACGTTTCAACTTCCATGCTGCCAATTGACTCGGCCACCAATCCTCCATTCATGAATCCCTAGACCTCACACCCCCCTTCAACACTCCTGAAGACATTGACCAGAACACCACCCTCCTCACCATTGCCATAACAACGGCCGCCAATTCCCATATACAGCTCCACTCCACCTTCTCTGCCCCCCACCTCCCCCATCTCGTATCCAACAAGCACTATCTCTGCGGAATCACTTCCACGACCGATGGCAGGCGTCCTGTTTTCTGCAAGATATGAGCTCATACCACCTCCTGCGGGGCTGGTGCCAACGGTTGGTCCGAAAGTGAAAGGTCGACCAGGAGACACTGCGACTTCAATGCCTCTCCTCTTACAATGACTACATCTGTTCCGATGTCTGCTGCCTTAAAGCCACACCACTCAAATTCCTCCCTTAACCACAGCCACCAATACTGCTGAGTCGGCCGCTGAGAAATCGGAGGCCATCTTGGCATACCTCCAAACTACCTTCGCCTTAGTCCCCTTTCCATCTCTCTCCTCACACTCATCCTAGGACGAGGACAACCGTCCTTACCCTCTCATGCCATGTGACCCTCCTCCTTCTCCCTGATTGCCCCTCTTTCTGACCAACCAACCCCTGCGAGTTTATTTCCATTCTCTCCACCCTCCACCTCACCGCAGCCCCAGGAGTTGACTCCAGCCCTACTTCTTTGTGCCCTCCTCCACAAAGCCACAGTTTTTCGTTAATGCCATCCTCCTCCACTGCCACTTCCCTACCCCCTGGAAAGCAGCCATTGTCGTCCCATCCCCAAGCTATAAAAAAACTACCAGCACTCCCCTCATCGCCATCTTCATCCTCCTCGCTGTCATTGCTACCAAACCACCAAATTTCCACGCCCACCACTACACTACCCATGTCATTGCCCGTGTGGAATGTAATGTGGTAACAGGCTTCTCGCGCCACCAACACACGGGCATGGTACTCCTTGACCTCGCCAGAGCCTTCAACTCCGTCCCCCACCAACAACTCATTTCCCGCCATTTCGCCATGGACAACCCACCCCACCTCATCCATCTCCTCTGCTTGTTCCTGGAGGAATGCTCCTTCCAGATATGAGTAGAGAGCACACTTCCCAACCCTCACAACATCCCAGCCGGAGTCCCACAAGGCTCCATACCCAGCCCACTCCTCTGTGCCACAAAATTCCCCCAGCTACCCAAATAGCCCAATATGCTGATGAATCTTGCCTCCTTTACTCCTCAGTCCACTAATACATGCTCAGTGACCACCTCAGCCACAGCCTCTCCTCCCTCAAATACCAACTACATGCCCACGGCATCGAGCT
>NQII01003740.1:162244-182850 GCA_002778355.1 Clitarchus hookeri | reverse complement strand
TAATTCACACGCTGCAGGCTTACTTTGGAAACTATTCTCTTTACTGTAATACCTAT
This sequence comes from Clitarchus hookeri, assembly GCA_002778355.1. Classification (NCBI taxonomy): domain Eukaryota; kingdom Metazoa; phylum Arthropoda; class Insecta; order Phasmatodea; family Phasmatidae; genus Clitarchus; species Clitarchus hookeri. The sequence goes on along the minus strand of NQII01003740.1, from coordinate 182,794 downwards.
CTCATCACAAGCATTCTTACTGTGGGATGTGACAAAAAGTGCCATTCAGCATTTATACCGAAGTCAATTTTGTAATGACGTAGGTTTATAAAATTCTTTCTGTTTTTATTAAATTGGGCAGCGCAGCCGTCTGAAAAAACAAGTCACCTTCTTCATATGTACGTTGATTTTTAAGAGTTCAGTAATGAGAAGCAGAATTACTTATTAAACACAGAAGCTTTTAGATTTAATTGTAAATTCATTGTCCGTGTCAGACTTGTTATATACCACAAAGGGGATGTACAGCAGCTTGGCTATTTACCCACTGATAACCCTGCACTTCATCTTAAATCAGAAATGTAAAATTTACAGAAAAATCCTTTAACACCAAAACTTATTTAAATCCAAATTATATTTAGTTAAATTCAGATATTCAGCCTGCTTTTTAGCAATAAAATTTTTCTCTAAAGATCTCCGCTTATCAATTAACTTGTCTATAAATTCATTGTAAGGCTTGCACACAGTTATAAGTTCACTCCTGTCTGCTGTTACCCACTGGTGATATTTGATTTCAGTTTCACAATCATCAGCATGTTCTTCTTCCTCACCATTTACACATAATACTTTTGTAGTGTACATGGGACATTATGTTATTTATGGTGTTGTAGATTGAGTAGTCGTGAAATGGCAAATAAAGTGTTGATATAGTTACGAGATGTTTTACTGGTGTGTAACCTTGTACAACAGTCTTCGGCAGACGGCTGCGGTGATGGCAAGTAAATTTCGCCATTTTGATATTGGTGCCGTTCGACACAGTATTTTATCGTTCATGAGATATCACAGGATGCTAAAAAAAAAAAAAAGCAATTCTGTTGGGCTGTCTAAAGGAGGATGCTTTCAGGTTAGTGGCTAATCTGTGTATCCCAGATAAACCGGGGGATAAAACATTCCAAGAATTGGTGAAGCTTATATCAGACCATTTTGCTCCCACCAAGAGTTTTTTTGCTTACCGCTTCGAATTTTATAATACATACCAGGAGGACAATGAATCAGTAAATGACTGGGCAGCGTGGCTTTGCTCACTTGCGGCGACATGTAATTTTAAAGAGGTGTTAAAGATGTCTCTCAGGGACAGTTTTCTCATGGGTCTGGGTGAAGGTGCGGTTAGGGATCGCCTATTTGAAGAGGAAGAAAACACATTGACTTTGAAGAAGGCGGCTATGAACATAGCTAATGCGAAGGAAGCAGTCGGACACCAGTGCGACTTACCAGGGTTGAACACACAGTCGTCGACTGTGAAGACAGAACCAGTGAACTATATGAAGACACCTTATGTAAAACAGTGGGTAACCAAGAAGCCACCGAGAGAAGCTAATTCTCCAGCAATTAAGCAACTGTGCACTGTTTGTAGAAAAACTAATCACTTTGGCAGTAGATGTCAATTGCAAAATTATTTTTTTAATAATTGCAGGGTGAAGGGCTATCTCAAGGTGGTGTGTGCTAAGTCCAAAATGACCTTCAAAGATAATGTACATTTTTACGTAGAAGAGTGACTCGACACTTCTCTCACCTATGACTTACAGGCTGCATGCGGGGTCAACACAAAGTCGTACTCGGGTTTAATTTACGCACACTTACGTTTATTTGGTAAACACAGGTCACTGTTACACATACGAGACCTATCCCCTTTTCCTATCTGTCTGAACTGCTGGGTTAATTCTAACGCGTTCTACAGACGTTCTGGCGAAAGGCTTGTGTTGGGGGGGAAGGTTCTTGGCGGGTTGCTGTGTTTACCTCTGTGTTGGCTGTGGTGCGTTGTCCTCTCTCTCTCTCTCTCTCTCTCTCGGGTTGGTGTCCTGGTGTATCTCTTCGGCTTCTGGCGGGAAGTCCGGGCTCGTATCCCGGGATGTGTAGTCTCTCGCTCTCTGGTTCCACCTCCACTCGCGTCCCGTCCCTCTCCCGATCATAACTCGTACATCACTGCCTGGTACTCGCTTTGTCTTCCCTATATATAGTTTTCTCGTGGTACTTCCCCTGAAGCCCGGTGGTTTCCCTAATTCTGCGGGGGAGATGAGGAAGGGGGGGTGGGCGCGTGCTGTGCTTCCCCGGCTCGGGGGGGTTCCTTTGCTCGTTACTGTCCTCGGGGTGAGAGGTGGTGGGTGTGGCGTCCTCGGGGAACCCTAGGGTCATTACCTCAGGTTTCTCCCCTGCGCGGGTATCTAGCGTCGTGACTAATCTAAGTATGAGCGATTCGCGTCAATCCCCTCCCGTCAGTGCGATGTTAGCATACCCGCGCTAAATTGACTAGGGGTTGCTCTTCTGTGTGGCTTCCTCTCTGTGCGCTCATCCCCCGCGAGCGCTGCGCGTATCCGCAGCTAGCGGCGGCTCACCTCGTCCCTTCTTCCCCTCTTCCTGTACAAACAGTCTAACCGTGGGCTCAGCTGTTTGCCTTCCCTCCCCCTCTTGACAGTCCTTCTACCTGTTCAGTGACACGCGTTCCGGGATTTCCTTGGGCTCTGCGGTTCACATTTGGCTGAAAGCCTGGTTCTTACAAAATTTTACATGACAAACAGATTCGCAGGCCATTCAAACACTGGGGAAGTCGGCGTCTAAATTCCTAAGTCTATTGGGGACGGTCTCTGAATCTTTATAATTAGTTTACATTTTTCTTTAAATCTCCAAATTTACAATTAAATTTTAATTACATAAAATTTACATACAATTACAACATTTACGTATTACTGCAATACACTGGCTCCAGTTACAAAACACTTACACTTGGCTGGAAACTATTTCCAACTACTTAGTTGTCGCTCGTCCGAGCGGACTGACACTGGCCTAATTTATCTACCACACTCCACGTAATTCTTGCGTATTACCTTGCTGTTTTGCCACCCCGTCCGGGGCTTTCTTAAACAGTGGCTCACAAGTTTGCTTCGCAAACGCCGGTAATCGCCAGTTGCTAACGGTACATGCGGGGTTCATCATCCGTCACAGGCCTTTCAAGAAAAACAGACACTCTTAACCTAGTTAAAAATAAATTGACACTTTACCCTTACAACAATCACGAAACAAATTTACAACTACTTTAAATTACATTCCATTGACAGGTAATTACAACAAATTTAATATATTACGACACAAATTTATAATTATTTGGCGGAAGGCCTTAAATTTTATACAGAGCACATTTTTCGGCATCAGGCCGTCTTGGCACTAGGACGTCCGGCGTGTTTTTTTTTCTTTTTACACACGTCACTTTACACCCGGGTCGGTGGGTGGGAGGGTCCGCCCCTCCTAGTTCTCTCAGCGGGCGACATGTGGTAAACAAACTTACCCCATGTCACACAGAGTCTGTTGGTATTGATTAGGGGCGCTTCGCTCCTCCCGTCCCTGGTTGGCTGCGATCTCTCCGGACTGCATGCGGGCTCTCCTCCTCGGGTTGGCTGTGGTCCCCCGGTACTGCCTCGTCCCTCGGAGACTTGTCAGGGTTCGATTCCCTGACGGAGTGTCGCCTGTATGCGCGACACCTTCTGTAGAGGTCGGGTCTCTCGCCGTCCCGACAGCTTCGCCAAGGTTGGACCCTTGTAGGTTGGTTGACCTCTGCCTGGGTAGGGGCCTCTCCGCCTCCCACCCGCACTGGGACCTGGGCATCGTGGGGGGGGGGGGGAGGCCTATGCTGTCATCCCCTCCTTCAGACACCCTGGCGCCATCCCCCGGCGGTTGCAGTCTCCCGTCGACGGGTGTGCCGCTTGGCACCAGTACCTCCTCGCCTCCCGAGTCCGGTCTCGAATTCGAAGCTCTGCTGGTGTGGGCGCGTATGTGGCGTCCTGGGGTGGCCACACACGTGCTACTCGCCTCGTCCTCCTCCTGCACTTCCTTGCTTCTACGCGCGTGATCGCCATTTCTCCTCTCTTCCTGTTTTCTCTCTTCAACTTCCCCTGCTTTTTCCGCGTCTACCTCCTGCCTTCGTCCGCCCTCGCGCTGTCGCTTTTCTCGTCCTTCTTCGCCCTGCCATTCCGCCTCGACACGCCCCTCGTCACACTCGCCTTCACGCCCGCCTACTGCCGCCCGCCTCTCTTCGTGCTCATTCGCCTCGTTGTTGTTGTCTGCTCTGTGTTCCCCCTGCATTACTCCCGTCTGTCGCGCTGTCTCAGGCGTCGTCCAGGGGACACGGGCTGAGATAGCGGACGGGGATGTCGACACTGCGCGCCAGTGCCGCGCTGCCCCCTCCCTATCTGTTGCTAATTCTTCGTCACTAGCCACCGTCCCGTGGTCTTGTGGCCTCGTGATGGTTTCCTCTGCGTCTTCCCTGGTACTTTCCCTGTGGTAAGGGCCGCGGGGTTCGGGTAGGGGGCGTATTTGGTCTCTCGCTACCTTCCGCATTTTTCCTAGCTCGTCCTCCGCCCAGTAAACATTGCCTTGACGTCCTATTATCTCATACGGTCCTTCCCATTTCGGTGCAAACCCCGCGCAGAATTTTTCGCTGGCTCGGCTTAAAGGGTGGTTTCGGAGCAATACCTGGCTCCCCTCCGGCAAATGGCGTTCGCCTATTGCTTGCTCCGGGTATTTCCGTTGAATATACTGGTGCTGGCATCTCCGCGCCGCCCCTGTTCTCCGAATGGCCGCCTTTCTTACCTCTTCTGGGGCAGGAAGTTCCGTGGGAGGAGTTTCCCACCGCCACTCTCCCGGTCGTCGGAGATTGTATCCTAGTAGAAGCTCGCTGGGGGAAGTTCCAATGGCTTCATTGTGCCTGCGGCTTAAGGTGTACAGTATTTCCGGCAGTTGGACGTCTCATTGCGTGTGGTTGCCCCGCAGTCTTATGCGTAGGTTTTTCTTCAGCTCCTGGTTCCGGCGTTCCGTAGGGTTGGCCTGTGGGTGGTAGGCGGGNTCATTACCTCAGGTTACTCCCCTGCGCGGGTATCTAGCGTCGTGACTAATCTAAGTATGAGCGATTCGCGTCAAGAGTGACTAGTAGATGAACCTTTATTCCCTTTACAATAGTTTTGTTAAAGAAGGTAGTTCTGAAAATGAATTTAAAATGCCTTTGTAGTCTAATAACAATGAAATAGTTTTTGAGATTGATACTGGTACCTCTCAAACAATTCTGCCACTGAGAATATATGATATGTTATTTTCTGATGTAAATCTGGAACCTGTTAACAAATGCCTAATTACATATTCTGATCAGACTATTCTACCTATCGGGAAGATTAAGGTCCAAGTACATACTAATTGATTGTCACTTTCCAATATGGAAGTGTTAGTGGTAGACAACAAGGTTCCTCTTTGTTAGGAAAGAAATGGTTTTAAAAGTTTTGGGTTAAAAATAGACAGAGAGGGGAACACTATTGTGTTTAAATGTAAGTTGAGTAAAACAGTGCCCGAGAGAGTTGGAAAACACTTGTCCGATAGTACTGTAGCAGGAATTTCAAAGTGGGCAAAACAGTTTCCGACAGTTTTCTCAACGTCCATGGGCGCGTTCTAAAAAGGTATTGTTTCCTTCAAGTAGAAGGAGGGCGCTTTCCCTCATTACCAAAAATTCAAACTTCCTCCATTTTCCATGGTAAAAGCAGTGGAACAAGAATTAAGTAGGCTTGTAAAAGAAGGAATACTCATTCCAGTAGAATATAGTCAGTGGGTAGCCAGATAGTCCCAATTTTAAAATGAAATGGGGAAGTACGCATTTGTGGAAATTTTAAGAGAACTTTGAATCCAGCTTTGAAAACTGACTGACAGGGGGTGTCAGTCAGTTGTCCGGGTTGAGCAACTGTTTGAGTCAGCAACTGTACCATTTTTACCAAACTGTATCTTACACATGCATATCAACAAATCTCTTTGGCTGTGGAAAGCAGAGACCTGTTCACTGTCACAACTCACATGGTGTTATTGTCGTATACCATTATGATGTTGCATCAGCACCAGCAAAATTTTATAAACTCATGGACTCATTGCTATGTGGCTTGGAGGGAATAGCATGTTTGCGGGATGATAGGTAGTTGCAGTCAGATGGAACTGAATGCCAGGGTAGTTCAAGTATTAACATGCCTAGAAGCAGTTGGGCTTACGTTGTGGTTAGACAAATGTGAGTTTGATGTCAAAGCAGTCACATACTTACGATGTAGGATAGATAAAGAAGGGTTGCATAGTGTAGACGACAAGGTGGAAGCCATCATTGCTGCACCACATCTGAGTAATGTGTCTGAATTGAAGTCATTTCATGGGTTAGTCAATTACTATTAAATATAAAAGTTTAACATTTTGCATTGTTTGAAAACAAATTGTTTAGTTGTCATAATTGTCACCTGTGTGGTTGGTATAACTGTCACTAGGCGGCGCCATTGTAAAATGGTGTCTTTTATTATAACTGTCTCTTTCTTGCTGTTTCATTGTTATGGTGTAGTGAATAAAACATTTATACTAGAAATCTCAAGTTTTATTACAGAAGAAACACATAAACCTCAATAATTACTATTCCAAATTGATACCAGAAGTGACTGAAACACTTTTTCCATTGTCTCAACTCCTAAAGGCAGACCACCCCTGGGAATGATTAGAGGAGTGTGAAAAAGGTTTTCAAACTATAAAAAAGAAAATGGTGACATCGGAGGTGTTGGCACATTATGACCCTACGGCCTCACTGTATCTAACAGCTGATGCTTCGGCAGTAGGGATAGGAGCATTGTTAGCACACAGAAGCAAGGATGGGGTTGAAAGGCCTATAGCATTTTCATCCCGTACTTTGACTCCTGCAGAAACCAGGTACTCACAGATAGAAAGAGAAGGACTAGCATTGATATTTGCTCTAAAGAAATTTCATCCGTATTTGTGGAGATGTAAATTCACCCTAGTAAGTGGTTGTCAGTCACTTCAAGAAGTATATACCCCAATTAGCAGTGGGTCATATACAAAGATGGGTTGTAATTTTATCCAGCTATGATTTTTCTATAGTAAAATGTAAAATCAGAAAAAAATTGTGCAAATTTTTTGTTACGCCAACGTCTGCCACTAGAAGCAGACGGGAGGCATGAGAAAAATTCCAATGAAGTTTATATTAATTACATGGAGAATAAGGAAATTCCTATTAGCCAAAAACAAGTCAAATCTGAAACAATTATGGATCCCTTGTTTCAGCGGTTGATGACTTTAGTGAGAACGAGTTTGCTAGACAAATGCCCTGACCTTGAACTAAAGCCAATTTTGACAGGAAAAGTGAAATATTCACAGAAAGAGATTGTTTTGGGGGCACAAAATAATTATTCCTGTCAAGCTTAGAAATCAACTGTTACAGTACCTCCATGTGTCACACATGGGAATGGTTAAGATGAAATCATTAGGGAGATCATATTTCTGGTGGTCTAATATTATGAATGAAATAGAGATGCTGGCGAAAAGTTGAACACCATGCATGAGTACCAAATATAACCCCCCCAGGAAGCGTGGCTAAATCATGGTCATGGCTCAAAAGTGGGAGCAAATACACTTTGATTATTGTTGGCCAATGTTAGGTAAATACTTTTTGGTGACATTAGATGCACATAGTTAATGGATTGAGGTTTTCCCTAGAATTTCTGTGTCAACAGCTGGGACAATAAGGCATTTAAGGGAATTATTTTCTCGTTGCGGTATTTGTAAAACCTTAGTGTGCGATAACTACACCAGTTTTACAGGCAGTGAGTTTCTTATGTTCTTAAATCAGAATGGCGTCACACTAGTCCAAGGGGCACCAGACCACACTCAAAGGAATGGGGCAGCAGAAAATTCTGTCCGTACTTTCAAGTGTGCACTAAAATGTGCCTTATTAGACAAGGTCTCACAATGGGTCTTAGCTTTACAACGTTGCTTGTTTATCGTCTTGCAGCTCATTGTACCATAGGTAAGCTTCCGGCTGTTTTGTTATGGGTCGAAAACCACGGTCAGATTTTCATCTGGTACTTCCACCAGTGGTTAAGGAGGTGGAACGGTTCAAACAAAGTGCACAAAGGAGGAATAGCAGAGGACAACGGCATGTGAACTTTCATGAAGATGATCCAGTTTGGGCTCGGGATTACTGACTTCAGACTCCATCGTGGGTTAAAGGAACATGAGCCAATACCATGTACTCTAACTTGTATTCTGTATTCATTCCAGAAACAGGTGCTACCTAGAAGCAATACACAGACCAATAAAGAGTAGGCAATAAGGATTCACTGGGGGAAGTGCCATCTGAATCAACTCTGGAGATAGCCAGAAATGAGGAGGAGATGAAGGATCCATCAGGTATGGTTGAAGCTGAATTCAGTGTGATGCGTGACGTGGGGTGACTGACGATGATGTCACGGTCGGGCAAGATTTTGTGTCTGTCAGAGACACGGGTGATATCACTGGGCTGACATTATTGACTGCTCGCCGGACCCCGGCCGGTATATAAGCTAGGGCGCGTGGCTTGATGGCACGGCACAAAGTCTGCTACGGGCGTAACTGTCCTTCGTACTACGGGTTTGCACACGGCCACTGGTTTACCTGTATTGGACGTGGCCTAGGGTAGCTCCTGACTCTGTCGCTGTTGCTGCTGGAGTTAGCCGGAACTCATTTCCAGTTCTTGGGCAGAGGTGGTGCTGCGGCTGGTGGTGCTGATGGTACTGCGGAGGGCTGCTGGTCCTGTAGTGCGGGAACCACGGGTTCACTATACCCAGTGGGACATGGAGCCCCTGACGGAAGTCGACGACGACTTGGTGCGGCTCACCGGCGGTCTTTTAGGGTGGCTGAAATAAGGAGTGTGGGAGAACTGGGAGGTGAGGCCTTGCCAGTTGTCGGGTGGCTTATGCTCGTTCCCAGGGGGGTTATGCTGCAGAGGACAGTTGGGGCTGATTTGCAGCTCACGTTGGATTTTGAGGCAGTAGCTGCCTTCCTAGCTTGCCACTTCGCACCACTCGTATGGGTGTATGGCATAGAGGTAGGAACCAAGGTCTGCCACGCTAAAGAAGAGCAGGCGACGAAGATCCCTAGCTAGGTGTAAAGCCGGCTGGGGCCGAACCACCCAGAGTCATTCCCGATTACTCCAACTGGCGACAGTTCAGCGCGGTGGTTAAAGCAGTATGTTTACCCTGGATGTCCAACAGCGACGTGGGTGTGGTCCAAAGGTGGGCAGACCTCCAGAACCAGTCTATCACTCCTTCCGGCGACAGTTCAGCACGGTGGATGGAGTGAATTGGCTGGGCTGGTTTACTAGCTGCATTGTAGATTGAGTTCCTAGTGGTGGGGGCTCTACCATACCGTACACTAGGGGCACAGTATGGGTGGTCGTCTAATGGGTGTGTTCGCGACGTACGTGCGCCCAATTAAGGGAGCCTGCAGTCCTACTCTAGGTTCAGCAATTGGTTTGTAATGACACGTTCTCCTGCTTTTTCCTGGTGGGCGGACGTCTACGGGGGACACAAGTCACAGTCACCCTAGAATCAGTACTCGGAGGTTCAATGAAAATGTGTTCATTCCCGTGAGGAAATAGACACTGTGGCCCGTACTAGCTCCTAACTAACAAGGACTGTAACGTAAGTATACTACGATAAACCAGGTGAAGGGGACCTGGGTTTAAAATAGACAAGAGTAAATGCGGCTAAGTAGCTATGATACTAACTGACCCTAACTATCTCGATGCTGTTGTCCAGAAGGGATTCGGGTGGCACTACCAAAAGGGTAGTGGGTGCGCTCTCTGGTGACATCTCTCAGTCCGAGGCGAAAGTAGACATCTCTGTCATGCAGGGTTGCATCAGCGGCATGATCTTAGGAGTTTAGCTGTGCCGCTTGGGTAGCTTCTATCACATGTGGGGGGTTGGCATGACGTCTGATATAAAGGCGAAACGAACTTGGCTGACGTGTCCATGGGTGCCCCCGCATCTAGAGGCCTGCTGGTAGGTTCTGGTAGCAAGTCGTTCAGGTTTCAAACCCTGCCTAGGGTGACGTGGTGACACGTGAAGATGAGGCAAAGTCGTGTTTAAATAAATGTCAGTACTCGTCAAGTGTATCAAGTGATAGTGATGTAGGAAAGCGTCCTATGCTTGCCCAGACCGTCAGTCACACAGTGCACACCACCCCCTTCACAATGCACCTCTGCAATGCTCATTACACTTTGCACCCCTTCCCGGCGATTTGGACGTGCACAGTGAGGCGCTGAACATGATCCTGGAGAATGTTCCAGTCACGTTTTATGATCAATTGCGTGATAAGAAATCATGTACTCAATTAATAAATTAAAACCAACTCATGGATGTGCAAATATCACGAGAAGACAGCCCTTGCAATGGTTTTATTATAATTTTTCTTTAAATTAATTCCTAGTGTAGCTTCCAGAAATGCATGTATTAATTTTATAATTTTTATATTGCTTTTTATTGGTGTGTTAGTGTTTTCTGTTAGTTTTCTTGATTTGTAAGCATTGTTTTATGGTTTTGATTCATCGTCCTGTCATGGCAAGGTGCACTATATTGTAAAACAATCTATAATGTTAGCGGTGCGCTGCCACTTTCATTATAGGTGCCCGCGCATGCTTCAGTGAGTCAGTCATCATCCGAGAGTCAAAGTGGTTAAAGCCACGCCACGTCGCGATCTGATTGCATTCATATCTTTTGTACGAATGTTCAGTTTACCATTGTTTTTCTTAATTCAATAGGAACCTTTGTTTTTATCGCACCCGGAAACGCCACCCCTCCTTCCCTGGGAATAGCATTGCCCAGGGACGCATAACTTTTCCACCATAATTTTTATGTCACGGTAACACGTTTTTAGAGCAGCTAAGCCCACCTGGCAGGTGCGAGTAGCCAGGGCCTACCTAAGGTTTTTTACTTAGGGATGGGTCGGTTGGGTTCTTTGGTTCAAATTTATACCGGTTCTTTGAGGTTTGACTCGGAACCGGTTTTAGGTTAACAACAATTACTCGGTTCTTGGTTCTACACAGCAATGGCAAAACTAGGTTTTTACAGAAATAACTACGGTATTTACTCATGTATAGCGTGTCCTTTTTTCCCAATTCAGAGTGCTCATTTTGCTGTAAACAATCTACATATAGTGATATAGTGCAGCAAACAGGCTCTCTTTCCAAATTCTACTTATTTTAACAAAAAAGCAAATCCATATAACAGGTGCAGGTCATCAACAATCTCTCACAAAATCAAGTCTATAAAAAAACTAAGCATTTTAAGTTGTCAACAAACCGTAATAGAAATCCAAGATAAGTCTAAGTCATAATAACACAAGCAAAGTCTGAAGGCAAGACAGTGAGAGCATGTCACACGTGGAAACATTTGGCAGCCTGAGGGATGAAGGGTGGCTGGACAGGTGGAGTCAACGGGTATTTGCTAGCGCTGGTGGCCTAGGGAGTAGTATCTGTTTTTTTAGATATGTGCTATTTTCAGTACAGTGCTCACCACAAATTTAAAGTTTTTGTTTGTACTTTTTTTTTCAAACACAGGTTTTTTTAAAAAAAGGAATTGCGTGACATATGTAATGACAAGTTTACTGTATCTATGCATATTTCTGCTGAAGGTGTGACGTGACCTGCCACGAGATAAAAAGGCTTTTCATGTTCTATGTATTTTTGTCATGCTGATACTGTACCTGTCGACCTTGACAGTTTCTGGTTGTGTTATCTGTTGCCTGGCACCACACATGCAGCAAGAGGGAGTGTTTTGCTGGAAGGCAGAATGGCTCAAGTCTCGTATATAATGGCTATCCATTTTTGAAATCTGTGGGATGTTTATTTTGAGTACAGTACATACAGTACTGGTACTTGAACTTCTCGAAGTTACTTGAATGTTGTCCATGTTCATTCACTTCCATTTGCCTTTATCATGCCAGCTACGGTGTACGTATAAGGTCGTGCTATCAACTTCCATCCAGGGATTAGTCCGCTTCCATCTCTTTCTAAGCCAAATGTTTATACATTAAATGTAAATTTTCATAAATGTTTTATATTTGAATAGGTTTTTAATTTAGCTATAAATTCCCTTAAATAGTATGATATTTAATGATAACAAACTTTATTTTATTATCAAGCGAAAAAATTTTGCAACCGAAAACTAATACGATTAACTATACCCTGTATTTCTGCCTCAGTTTTTGCAGAAAATGTAATCTGTTATCACTATCATTGTTGATAGGGTTCGAAGTATCGGACTTAGGTATCGATACATAAACAGTATTGACTTTAAAGTAGTCAATACTACTCAGTATTGAGCACTTTTAGTACACAAAACTTTTGTCTCTGGATAGTGTATAGCGGACAAATTAAATCCTTTTCTCCAATAAAAATATTTATTATTTTATAGAGTTACAAACATAAAACTTTTACTGTAAATATTTATTACTTTAGAAGTTTTTCAAAAGTGGATCTTTGTTTATTTCTTCACATCTGACAACAGAGATTTAATCAAAAGTTACAAAAGTTTTTTTTTATTTCTTTATTTCTTCATTTCTTCATGCACACTTTTATAATGAAAAGTTGACGCAACATTATCATGTTATTGAATTACGTAATTAATTTGATCCTTGAAATTTTTCTTTAATCCTTGGAAAATCCTTGAAAATTCCTTGAGTTTGCATCTACAACATCTGTAAGAACCTTGATCCAACAACAGAGATAGAATAAAGTTACAATAATGCCCCTCATTAGTTACTATTTGTTGACACAATTAAGAAATTTGCAACATTTTTGACAATAATTATTAACGATAAACAGTATAGGAAACTTTCATGTACTGAAACTGCATTTTCCCCAAAGTAACAGTACACAAAATTAAAAAAGACAGTGTGTACAATATTTACATCTTTATGCTCAAGATATAAAACAATGAACTTCACTTAAGCACACATTTTCCCATTAAATACATTAAGAGAACGCAGCAGCATGTAACTGGTTAACTAATGTGTTGATAAACTTTCAACATTCATTGCACACTTTAAACCAAATTCCTAACATCAAATTTAACCTTAACTGGTTATATAGGAAATAGGAATTATAGTTATAACGGCACAACTGCACATGTAATTCTCGTATAGGGACACTAAAATTGGGAATTAACTCCTTCGTCTTCAGGTCGATCTGCTAAAAAATTTAACTCATTCAATATTTGGGGTTTTAGTCGATTCCTTTCTTGGGTGATCGTGTAGCGCCCGCTTTTGAGAAGTGCCTTTCTGCTGGTACCTATGTGGCAATAATAACGGCATGGCGTCGAAATTGTCTATAAAGTCCTGGGAAAACTTCCTTCATGTCTTCCCCTGACTCAATAGGATCTGACTTTAATGGTGTGACAGGATAAGATAGATAACTATCACTAGAGACATTTGTTTGTGGGGAAAAATTTTGATATATTTTGTCCATTGTTTTAGTCGATTTCGGTGCATTTTTCGTCAATTTTAAATTCATTTCGTCAAAAAGTTTGCTAAAATTTGGCTGAGAAAAAATGGTTTGGTAATATCAGAAAAATAATATTATATATATTTGGTTAAAAATGCTAGCGCTCGCACATATTTCATATTACAACAAACTTTGGCTACCTTGGTGATGGCTTAAAAATAAAATAGCAAACATTGGTAATTATTAAGTTTAGGGGCTTTACTGTAAAAAAAAAAAGAATCCCGGAAAATGGTATATTTCCACTCTACTAATGATGCAGAACATGAATATACTAGGGGCATTAACGTCAGACTAATTTCTTAATATGTGCCCACCTAACCTAACAGAACCTAACCCCACGATGGGTGAATCACTATTTTACATTTTTAAACTAACCTAGGATTGTAGGGTTTTAAACTAACCTAGGATTTTAGGGTTTTAAACTAACCTAGGATTTTAGGGTTTTACACTAACGTACCATTTTAGGGTTTTACTCTAAACTACGAATTAAGATTTTAGGGATTTAAAGAAACCGTAAAACACACCAACAGAATATCAATTTACTCACCGGATATACTTCCTCTATCAATGGTGTAATGACGCAGTATTATTAATTTTCGGGACACGTGTTTCATTTTCTTTCGCTTTGGTAAGCTTCGTAATATTTTTATTGGGTTCGAAATTAAAAGCCGTGGTGGTTCGTTTTACAGTGATAGTTCGTTTATCGGGCATACGTTTGCCGTTTCATTTCGAACGTCGTAGTTTTCAGTAAGCTTCAGCATTATTTAGAAACTTTCAGACTGCGTCGACAGTTTTAGTTCCTACGATGCAGTTTCGATAACGTGCGTGGCAGCCCACTCCAGGCCGTTATCTGTGGAGAGGGGGGAGATAGGCAGCACAAGTACACGTGTGCCTGTCGCCTTCCGTTAGTTGTTATCGAGCAGTTGAATCAAGCAGTTGTCAACTAGTGCTCGCCTAGGCCGCGTTGGGCTTAGCGCTAACCCCCACACTGGCAAACTAGACTTTACTAGATTATTTCTCCGCCGGTGTGGGAGGTCGCTGCATTTGTTATTTCTTCAGGCAAGTTTTTATAACAGAAATAATTTGTAAACGACTGTGGCGCTGTTCTGCACTTGTCTGGTTATCTGAAACCTGTTCGTACTCTCAACTTCGTATGTGAACTGTGTCACTTAACTGGTAAATAAAAGTATAGAACAAATACACCGGAACTTGACTTTATTTCATATTTAATTGGCGTCCGTTTTACAGAGTCTCGTGTTACTCCGTCTTGAGCTAGTCGAGTGGTAGTCGGCAACTTAAAGCCGTCTGTAACTGTGCGCGTGCCACATTACAACGGCCAATTCAACCTTACCTCATTCGACGGAACACCGTGTTCCACAAATCTGGTACATACGCAAATATAACGCACTGAATCACTAGTTTTCAGTCGAACATAACGCAATGAAACACTGGTTTACAGCAAAATATAACGCACAGAAGCACTCGTTATTGCTTTCTCAGTTTTTAAATCCGTCTGATTAGGACGACAAGAATCATACCAGCAAAGGCGCGATGGCAACTGACCAGGTTAAAAATTTACCGTTAAGATGCAAATGACATTGGTGGCCGCTAGGTAGCGTGGAATTAGCAATGCGCAGCCATTATTAATGGCGATAGATGTTAATAGACGTAAACAAACAAATTTTGCACTTTTTAAAAATATGTTCTACTTATTTTAACATTACGCCCTCTTGAATATGAACAAGGTAAGCTGTGCAGAACCCATTAATGCAACTTTTGTTGGTCTAGGACGTTTCGTTCAGAAACCTAAACAAAGTGGTTGAACAGTCATTTCACAATTTTGTTCAATTTTTTTTTATATGTCGTACTTATTTTAAATTTACGCCCCTAGTATATTAGTGTTCTACGTAATTAGTAGAGTAGAAATATATATATATATATATATATATATTTTTTTTTTTTTTTTTTTTTTTTTTNTTTTTTTTTTTTTTTTTTTTTTTCTTCCAGAAAAGCCCTTAAACTTAATAATTACCCAAACATTTAATCAGAATATGCAAGCACTGTCATTAATTCCATATTGCTTGGCTTAAGGTTTGTCCTTCTGTCAGTCATTGTATTCCCATACATTGAGAAACTCCTTTCAGTGTCTACATTGCTGACTGGAATCCATACTGATTTCCCTGCAGCATTAACAAAGTCAGAAAAATCACACTTCAGCGAAAGCAACAATTTAACACAATCGACATCTTGATCATTTTGAAACACGTTAACTGCAGAATCCCTGAACAACAGATATGGTTGCAAACTCTCAGATGAAAGCTCACACAAGATAGGTACATTTTTCATTGCATCACATATTACAACAAAGTCAGAAAAATCACACTTCAGCGAAAGCAACAATTTAACACAATCAACATCTTGATCATTTTGAAACACGTTAACTGCAGAATCCCTGAACAACAGATATGGTTGCAAACTCTCAGATGAAAGCTCACACAAGATAGGTACTTTTTTCATTGCATCACATATTACATGGTTTTTTAAAGACAAGTTTAGAATATTTTTTTCATCAAAGAGTTTACCAAGACATTTAATGAATTTCCTACCACTGTGTGAGACTCAATTAAATCATTTAATTTTTTGAGACTCCTCTCACCGACCATTTGACTGTGAAGTCAAATGTGACTGACTTTGTTTGGAAAACTTTGAAAGTGCATCTAATGTTTTCTGAAGAAAAAAAATGCATATTTTAGCAATTCAAGCATTTTTTCAGTTCACTTCATTGTGAGGAGAGAGTTGCTGCCACTGGTGCACTAGAATTTTCCAAATGCTCAGGTAATTTACAGCTTTTATAACAGTCCTCTACCAGAGCTACAAACAAGATTACGTCAATGATGCGATGAAAAGTGAAAAAGGACGAAATGCAAACAAAATTAGTTTTTCACCAAGATCAGTTTATTTCCTAAACATAGCGATATCGCTTCAGCGGTGATGTTTTCGAAACATTGATTGTGTCGATTTTCCGATCCCAACTACATATTGAATTGATTTATCGAATTAGCGTCTTAAACATGTGGATTCACAACGGAAATGTACCTATTTTGACTTGTATAAGCTGTGTGCGTATGTAGGCCCACCAAAAATTTTTGTATTCCTGTAAATATTGTTAAATCACGATTCCGTACAAACATGGCGTCTTTCAATGTGCACTTGTGACGCGGCGGCAGGCGTGCAACCTACGTATATTTTTTTGTCGTACGGCGGCAAAATTTTTTCATGTACGGCTTCTATTGCCGAGCTTCAACATGTTTACATTTTACGCGTCCAGGATGGTTATTTTGTTTATGAATGTGAGTGAACAAATTATTGCACAAGTGAAAAGCTATTAATTTTTTTTTAAACTAGGTTAAAATATTAAACTGTACCGTATGTTTACAATTTTTTTTTGTGAAAATGTGAGATCTATACACGTTGAAATACTGTATTTTTTTCAGACATTTTTGTTTGTTTTATTGTTTTTTGCGATGTATGTTATTTTTCATGAGAAACTGTTTATTTCGCACGATGCGAAAAACAGGTGTCTAAATATCACTTTCACATCTTGCATGAGTACTTACTCAAGTATCGGGAGTTTGTACCGAGTAAGTACTTAAGTATTGGGTGTTGGCATATAGTCATCAAGTATCGGATATCGATGCTCAAAGTATCGATACTTACTCTGTATTGATAGCATTGTTCGAATCCTAATTGTAGATACAAGCAAAGAATTTAGCAAACCACCATGCACTATTGTATGCAGGTGCTTCACAATCTTGTTGCCAGAATAGTTAATATGTTGTGCATCATCGAGTTTTATCGCAGCCGAACATCATAAGCAGCAACAGTATGTCAACGCATGTACATGCTATTCACAGTAAAGTGAACATTTTTGAAAGCCTCTTCCTTTGGAAGAATAGTCAATAAATATATTTTATTGTAGCCTTAAACGTTAACTTCCGAATCTAGTGGAATGTACACACTGTGTTTATTATTTGTATGGCAATATTTATTTTAAAGGTGGTTAAAGGATAAAAAAAATAGATGAGAGGAAAAAGTAACTAGGGTCTCAAAGTGCTCACTTTACAATGAACAGCCTATAGCAGAGTTATTGTTTCCATTCCAGTACAGCTTAAGCATTTTAGGAACGTAAAATCATTGACTTGCAAGGCATGAAAGGTGATTGTTATATGCAAATGTTTGTTTATAACCTAAAAGCACAGTGACTTGACTGGTCAGCAGGAAATAGGTCTGAGGAACCCCTTTGTGTACATTAAGCTTAGGGAAGATGCAGCGAAAGGAAGGAGACAGACTCTTTGAGAGGACACTGGACCGTAATCACTAATTCCATCTTGGATTCACTGCAGGGTACCTGCCAGGGTGTTTTGCCACACCAAGAACTAGCTCTCCACTTCTACTTACCCCACCAAAACCCAAACCCACTGCTGTTCGACTAATCACCCCTCCTCCAGTAGTGAGACAGCTCTAGTTTCGCCATACCCAGCCAGCTCCAACATCCTTTACACCAGTCTGTGCCAACACTCAAACCAGCACCACCCGAGGCTACCTGGCAGATAATGAACCTACCTGGCAAGACAGGCCAGCCTTTCACCAGCAAACCACCAAGTATCCTTGTAAACAGGGCTCACGCTCCTGGCCCTAGAGGGAGAGAAGTTCCTGACGTCATCATCAGACGTACTCCGTACAGTGATGGGGTCACATGTTTTTTCTTATATTGTGCTTTAGGAAATCCAGTAGTACGTGTTCTGTTTAAGCAGGAAGTACGGTATAACAAAAGGCAGCGGAAGTTGAGTATGATGGAAGGACGGCCTTGCTGCCAGAACTTGTAGGTTGGTTCCTGTCCTTGGTTATGAGATGCATCACTTGCCATTACCAGACCAGCAAAGGAGTATGTGAGACAGCATCCTGTTCCTAAAGGATGTGGTTTGTGTTCACGTAGCATGCACATTGATTATGGTACTGGGTTTGCACTGCCCAGTGCTGTAGCTTTATGTCTTGCTTCCCTATCTTGCTTCGCCTTGCACTGCAATGTGTTCAGCACGTGCTCATGACTGGAGGGCAGGCTCTACCTATCTCACCTCTGGCAGAGGAAGGACAAGGTGGTAGTTGTAGGAATTTTTCCCTCTACCCTCAGCTGAATTGCTAGTGTGTTCATTTCATAAAATTGGTGACTTTTAAAGATGGCAGTAACCATATGGACTTAACATATAATCAGGTTAGTTTTGACAGTGATTGTACATAAAATGTTAAATTATTTTTTAAATTCATGCAGGGTTTTTAATCTATTTACATGTTGAAACTATCACAGCATTTACAGTGTGACCTCACTATAACAACAGTGACATAAATTATTGTTATAACAAATTATCATTATAACCAAAAATTACTGCGTAGCATCTTTTCACACAGTGTTGTACACTCACTTCCTGGTCATTCTGTATTTTCGGAATGAAATGAGGTGCATGGAAGTTTACAAGTTGATGGTGGAATACAATGTAGCCTGTCTGACAGCAGCATTTTCCACACGTGACCATTTTCACGTAATGGTTATTAAAATTACAACAGCCAATAATTACAGAGACAACTAAGAAAAACATTTTTGGCATCCCTCATCAGTACATGCACATTACCAAGACTTAAAATAATTGTGCATTTTATCTGCCTGAACCATTTGAGTGATTTGGCTTCAAAACCTAATTTCAATGTTTAATTGCAGACACTTTTATTTCCAAGAACTGCAGTGGCCTCTATTTGTCATTCTTCGTTAACAATGTCATAAGCAGAAGGGCTGAGAAGGTAAACAGCCACCACCTGAGTAAAATACACTCTCTCTTCCTCTTGTCTTATTTGTCGCTTTTTCTCCTTTGCTATCTACCCTCTTTTAGCTGCACCCAAGATCAATACTTTTCTCCACCCCTGACCAAGCTTTGTTTGTTATTTGTTGGTCCGAATGCACCTCCATCTGGCAACACGGCGATAGCCAGGCAAGCTCAAGAGAGGGAGTGGAAAGGGATGCCATTCATTTCTTCCTTTTGTGTTTGCCAGGGAAGGAGAAGGGAAATCGTCGATATTGTTTTGATCTCCAAGTTGGGTGCGACATGTTTGCAGACAAATGATAAAAATATTTACACCTGTTTAAGCTCCAAGAAATCATTATGCTATTGTCATAGCAAGCCAGTACACAAAAAGGCACTCACTCCTTTTAAACGAGTATATTAACAGTATACTTAATATAGGACTCACCAGTGCATTCAGAAATTATCAGTATGGTGAATGTGTCGCTGTAGTCCATACTCATGATGTGGCTCTACCGTATTTCATCTGCATCTAAGGTTTTTTTTTAGTACACTTCTTATAGCTGCCAAGTCTCCCACCCTCCCGCTTAGTAACCTTTTCTCCCGCTTTTTCTGATATGCCATTTTCTGTTAGTAGGAAACAAATGACAACATCCTGTTATAATTTATAACCTTTTCTTTATGTAGGTATGGTAGCCAAAATTATAAACATCTGCAAGTTACTTCCATTGCATTATCAAACAGTACTGCAACCACAACAGCCAAATCACAGAGTGCGAACAAACATTGATTTTGTGGTTGCCAAACCTACAGGAATTCTTGTGTATGTACGAGTATTTAAGCTCTGCGTAGAATGTACGATGGAACACTGCATCTCATGCACTTCTGTATAAGACATTTTGGAACTGATAATAAGGTATGACTAAAAGCAGAGAATACTTAAGTAACGCTTCTTGCTTGACTGTACAACTCATTCCACCCCTCCCCTACAATATAAAATTATATAAATCACAAATGGAATAAAAGGATATTTCAAAATTTATTTTTAAAAATACTTTAATGTGCAAGATTTTTAATGTGTGGTACAAGAACTTTCTGTGCCTCGGTTCGAGGATTAAACACTAATGTCCTGGCAACGCTGAGGCCTGCTCCTGCAGTATGCTTTATTTACCCTCCTATGGTGCGCAGTATGGTGACGGTTTTCATGCGCAATATGTTTTACTTGTTTGTGTTGGTGCTGAAATGGTATGCTAAAATATGTTATGTCTGTCCCCTTGTCGTGTGACGGTTTAGGAATTTTAGAGCGACGCTGGCCCACAACACCCCCCC
>NQII01003740.1:82643-161427 GCA_002778355.1 Clitarchus hookeri | reverse complement strand
GAGTAGTCAAATTAGGTACCACACCTCGGAAGGGCTGATGTATGTAGTACTTGTGTAAACTCCAGACAATATATTCGTCCTTAACAAATGAAACAGTAAAAGGCTTCATTATTACAATACCCTCAACCTCCAAGCACATTATAGTCTGTTCCTGGGGGCATTAACCACGACACTATAAGCCACACTGTCTTCCACAGTGGCGATATAGCGTCACCCTGATAGTCCAAAAGTGGACGTAATGAATTAGAGGTATTTCATAGAAACAAAATAAGTTTCTTAGTGTGTGTTTTCAATTACATTTTTATTTCTATTTGCGTAATAGTCTAGGATGTCAGATTCTAAAGCAACAAAGTATTTGTGTGTGTTCAAGAAAACATTCAGTGATGAATTCTCACATGTTCTTTCTTCGAGGAACGGTGAACATTTCACATTTTGTTGCTTTGTCACTGCGATTTTAGCATTTCACATGCATGTAGGGGGGACGTAGTGAAGCATATTCAAACAAAAACACACAAGGACACTGCCCATTGCATCGAAAACATCAGAAAACTGAATATTTTTGCTGGTAAGTCATCACAACAGGATGAACAAATCATAAATGCTGAGTGGTGTTAACATTTTTGTTAAATCACAATTTGCCATTCAGTTGCACCAATCATACTGGGATACTCTTAAAAAAAAATTCCTGACAGTGAAATAGCAAAAAGTTAAAAACATCAGCTGGTGCAAACTATTCAACAAATTTAATTTTCACTGTCTACAGATGGATCATGTTTCATCATTTTTCAAGAAACAAAATTTGCTGCTACTGTAAGCAAAAAGAAAAGTGTATAACCATGAGTACCATGTGCTGCTTTGTAAAAGTTTGGTGTACATTTGGTAAGCAAAGTTTGTGTAGTTAGTCATGTGATTTCGCATAGCAAATTTCAAGACACTTAAGTGCTAAAGGAAAACCTCCCTCTTTTTGACATCTCAAACTTGGCAGGTATGAGAGTTCAGTTAACGAAGCATTTCCAGAGCATTTACTGAAAATCATTTATATTTATAACTCATGTTAGTAAATACAAATCTATTCACAAAAATTTAATCAAGCAGAGACAAGCTTAAAAATCATTTAAGATGATAAATTTTTTACTTAAATTGTGCAAATGAAGATTTTTTTGGGAGAAGTCTTCAATATTACAAATGTTTGGTGCAGTATTGTTAGCTGGTATGGTATGGCTAAGTGGTGAGTGGTGGCATTTATTAGAGATGGGTCGTTGTACATGTTACAGGTGTGGTGGAGAGCACGGAGAACATCTACCGCTACCACATGCAGCTGCAGCAAGGATCCAGTCCTGCACCCGGCACACGCAGTCCTCCCCTGCCCCAAGTGCAGACCCCGGTGGCCCCACAGCACTCGTGTTCCTCCTCGCATAGCTCCCAACAGTCGCAACCTCCAGCCCCCGACTCCTAGCTCCTCACCACTCTGTCTCTCGGTAGCCCCTACACCAGGCTTCCTTCGCACGCTCTGTGGTGTGAGATTATGGAACATTTGCACTGTGTTACACTTGTAGTAATACACTCTTCTGTTCTGCGATTGCCCTGTGGCCCTCTTCGCTCAGTCCACTGCAGTTTGTATTTCTGATGCAAAATGTAATATGCTCGCTGCACAACAGTGTTTTATGAATTTTACTTGTATATTTTGAATTGGATGGCAGAATTTGTAAAGGCTTTATTTGTAGTTATTGTTAGCAGACATACAAACTCGGACAATACACTGCACATTGCAATCCTCGTGCATTAATATTATTATTTTTTTCTGGAATGACGCATATTTGTCAGTTCTCTCTCAACAGACTGTAGGCAATAAAGAGCTAGTGAAGAAGTAGGTAGATCTTGCACACTAGTACAGTATGTTCATAAATTAGAAGAGGTGGTGTTACCAGTCTTTTCACTGCAAACCATTATTTAATTCTGCATTTAACAGCAGTTGCCTTCCTGCTTGTGTCTGTTTTGTTTAGTGTGGGTTCCAGTCTGTAATATATTGCTATGCACAATTGTAAAAACATAGCATAGTGTATGTTGAAAATAAATTTATTTATTGATTTGTTATTCCAGAAGATTTATTAAATTATTAATTAGAGTTTATTTAACTTGCAGCTCACTGTGCAAAACATTTACAAAATATGTCTATGTGAAATGGTAGAAGATGGGTGCAGTATTACAGTAATTAAGTAACTGGATGTTATGTTTGTATTTACATTGTGTGGAGGGATGGTCAGAGAACTGCCACAATTTCTCTAGTGAAAAAAGTACAGTANGTTATGTTTGTATTTACATTGTGTGGAGGGATGGTCAGAGAACTGCCACAATTTCTCTAGTGAAAAAAGTACAGTACAGTCAAAACATGTACCACAATTGTCAGTATATAGGGCAGCTATGGATCCAACATTTTTACTTCACTATATTGAAAAACTACTGATATCAGAAGATCATGAAAATGTTTTGTAAATTTTAGTGAAAAAATACAATATGGTTTAAACCGGCTAGACCACCAGTATTATGTTTTCCAATTACCAAACATGATTTACTTAAAAAAGAATGGTGCTACTTTCTGATTGATAGAAACTGGTAGTTAGTTTTCTTCTCCCCTCTGAGAGCTAGGAAGCATTGCTCCATATATGGGGTATCTGTCCTACTCACCCTGCATGGTGGAAGGGTGCTGGGCAGACTGGTATCTCGATTATTCTACCCATTGCCAGCAGGTGTGGGCTTGAGGGTAGGCCATGTAGGTGCCCTCACTAGCACAAAGTCTCCTACAGGTGTGCAAGTTAGACGTTGGGCTGCAGGACGCGAGGGGCCAGAGTTTGAGCTCCTGCACTAGAGACATGGTGGGTGGCTTTGAGGTGGCGATTTTCTGTCACTTAGGAGGTTTTGGTGGCAGTGGTGACAATTTCCTTGGGATAATTAAGTAGACACTGGCTGAAAATACAGATGCGGCCAGAGGTTGGCTCCACAAGGGGGCAGGCACGCACGATGCCCACCTGAGTAGCGCTGCCTCTTCCATCTCTTTATGGTATATCCTTGGGGTATTAGATAGACCCTTGCTCCACAGAGCGCCTGGATTGGAGAGCTTAGGATTTTCGCCACCTTCTTTTTATCAGTCCAGTGTCAAGGCATGGGCACAGTTACAATGTAAAAAACTGTTGCAATTCAATGATGTTACAAAGGTCAAAATAAAAGGAGGTGAGTAATTAAATATTTTGGGAGATAGTAGGTGTTGGTACAGACACGGTTGTAGTTTATAGCAGTTTTAAGCAGCATGGGGGTGGAAGGAGTTAGCATAGTCCACCCAGGGAAATGACTCTCAGTGGTGCCAGTATCATGGGGTGTACCCTGCTTGGCCGTATCAGAGGGGCAGCGTCTATAAAAGCGTGATCAGCTGGGATGTACGCCTTTCGACTGACGACGTTCAAGCCTGTAGTGGCTTGGGGAGAGAGTCCCGGCTCCTTCTTAAAAAGATAATCCNGGGAGAGAGTCCCGGCTCCTTCTTAAGAGATAATCCAACGAGCGGTGTTACCGGCCAGAGACCAGTATACCAAACTCTGACAAAAAGTGAAAGCATCCTTCGGAGGGTATGGTAGTCAAATCTATTTGTTGTCGGCCGGCCGGCCGTGTGCCAGGAAGAGCAAGTGTGTAGACACATGCCAGATTAAGGGTGAGATAGCAAAACAAGAAACAAATTACTGTTACAAACAAAATAAGGGAGGTTAATATATGTTTATTCCATCTAAAGGTGAAGGTGTAACAAGTATCTCTGATCTGTGCTCAGCCAATATCTGAAGGACAACGGACAGGTTTGTCAAGCATTCTACAGCGACCGCTGTATAGAAGATGTGAGCGGGTGCTTGTGGCAAGAGAGGTCTCAGAATACTAAGACTGGTGCGGACATGCCACTCGGGACAATGGTTCGAGAATCGGTTTGGCTATAGTACAAGCAATAGTAATCAGCGGTGTGTTTTGAAAAACATCAGTTAAACAAGCTAACAAACAAGAAACCGAAATAGCGTAAGCAGCAAATTGTAGAGTTCAGGCTGTGGGACCACTTTATAGTGAACTGCCATGATTCTGGCATATGCATCAGTATTTCAAGGATTCCCGAGTGTGTGGCGAGCAAAGGACAGAAGGAGATGGCTGGATGGAGTGGCCTAACCACATCTGTGTGCGGCAGGCAGGGCAGGTTGCCAACCTCCAGGCAGCAAGTGATGAACACTATGGCTCATGGCAATATCCTTCTTACAGCAGTGGGTATGGAATGTGACGGTGCTTGGCATAATGGTGGGTCTAGAGAGAGCACCAGAGGTTGATGCTATGTATGGTTGCATAGCACATAAAGAAAACCAGAAATAGCCAATATGAAATAGATAATTTTGTTATCTGTGCTTCTGTTTTAATTTCTGGGCTTCTAACTGATAGATTTTTACCTAACTATACCCAAGTTGTGATGATTCACTATCCCTATCCACCCAATAATTATGTTCAATGACAGGTAGCACTTCTTGAGAGCTCACATATTCAGTCTTCACAAAAAAGAGAATAAGAGTTTTTAGAAAGTGAACTTGTTTTTGTTGGTTGAAATTTTGAGAGAATGGTTTTTAAATGTAATCCTTTTTTCACAAACTAACTCAAAAAATCAAAATCTCCTTCCATTTTGTTGCAAACATTGCCGTAAAATGAGAGGNTCCTTTTTTCACAAACTAACTCAAAAAATCAAAATCTCCTTCCATTTTGTTGCAAACATTGCCGTAAAATGAGAGGCGAATTCCAGATAACACATTACAAGGTCGCTACATGAGCACAAGCTAAGGATGAGGTAAAATGATGTCTTCTGTAAGCGTCCCCAAAATTGGCTGAATAATTGCAGTATGAACTGACAAAATTACGTTTTTAAAACAATGATGTTCTGTTCACAANTCCCCAAAATTGGCTGAATAATTGCAGTATGAACTGACAAAATTACGTTTTTAAAACAATGATGTTCTGTTCACAATAGATTGCATAACAAATCCACACCAACGTAGTCAAAAGTAGTGCACTAGCATATTAAAGTATTTATTTATGTGTTGACCATTGCAGAAGTCACTTGGTTTTGAGAGTTGTATAGGAAGAACAGTAGTTCTTTGTTGGAAAATACTGTTCAACTGGCATGCACTCTCTGCCCCATGTTAACTCTATGTTCTGTAGCCAAGTTTTCAGTTTCTTGTTCATCAATTTAAGCAGCAAAAATTAAATCATATATGCTTTCTGCTATGTACGTATTTTGTATAATTTTATTTGTGATCTTGTCGTGGATGAGCGAAAAGTGTGTAGGGTTATGTATGTACTACGGATGGGTTTAATCCTATTTTTGGCCGATTCCAATAAAATATTTTTGAATTTCGAATCTGAATCCATGTTATCAAAAAATTGGCCTAGTCTCTTTACAATATTTTATCTACATGTTATTCTAGAGTAAATGCACAAACTAAACAAACAAGATCATTTAAGGTGAAATGTCATGTAAAACAAAACTGGAAAAATGACAGTGAACTACACACATCATTAGCGCTGATGTCATGGTGTGAAAGGTGGTGGCAACATGCCACCAAGTAAGATTATAAAAATGAAAGAAATTAAACAGTTTTTTCAAATAGCGTAGGTGTCTATTAGGGGTCTGTGAGCACAAGTTTTTGAATCTGAGACGAGTTAAAATTAAATTTGGAGAATATCACAAGTTTGAGTTGGACTCGGGTTTTATAGAATTGTCCTAAACGTAACTGCATCTGTGTACTTTTTTCTGCAGGTTTTAGATATTTTACTTCTTTTTTTTTTTTACTTGACATAATATGTTAACTATTTGAACTCATGAGCATGCAAACTGAGGTATCTTAGTTATTAGAGACCTGAAAAAGTAGGTATTATTTTTCTCAAAAATATGTGTTATTTTTTTGAAAAATAGGTATTTTTGTCAATAATAGCTGTTATTTTCTTACTACAAAAATGCAGGTTTCTGCATGAGAATTGCTTAATTTTTTCATGTCCTCTTTATAAATACATATATAATTTGAGTAATATCACTTTATTCGTAAAACCTGAAGTTGGGAGTGCTATTCCTATTGAAAAGCAGTGCTTTTTTTTTAACAATTATTTCCTTGCAAAAATACGTAACTCCCAGTGAAAATACAGCCACATTTTTAAGACAAAACCCCTAGTTTCCTTTATCAACAGACAACATTGAAAACCATTTCACATTTTCTTACTAAAAATTTGGTATTCTGCCTGACACCTGGAACAACGGTCACAATGCACTGGCAAGGCCATACTGTTTCATGAAGAGACTAATGTAAACAATTTATACACAAGTTATAAAAGCACTGTTTAAAAAATAATAATTAAAGTTCCTTGTACGAACAGAAAAAAAAATTAGAGAAATCTACCTTTTTGTTTTTAACTATCCGAACTTTCAACAACAGATTTTTTCATTAGGACCACCAACAAAAGTTTTGTTTGTTCAAAACTTGTAATTTTTTACCGCACATATTTACAGAGAATATGTATGATAAAAAATACAGTTAGCTGGAAGAATACAAGATTAAAATACGTGATAATTCAATTTACATATCTACATAAAATAAATGCATAAAAACACATTTTTGACAGCCACGCCACTTTGTAAAAAATAAATAATTGTTGGATAAAACGTGAAGATGCTGTGATTGTAAACAAACTCAGCGAGCTAGTTGGTGCTTGGTAGACGTGAACACTACAGTTGCGGGGTTTCCTAGTGAGCAANTTGTAAACAAACTCAGCGAGCTAGTTGGTGCTTGGTAGACGTGAACACTACAGTTGCGGGGTTTCCTAGTGAGCAAATAAACTTTTGCAGGGCCGTGTACTAGAATGTTAATTGAAAGGGACACATAATCGCTTCTGGTCATGTTATTTATGGCCTTAAACACTCGTTACGGAAAGTAAAACATGTATTCGTTTATGGTGATAAATTGACGAAATCTACTGACCAACTTTGCATGCATTCGTATTCGCATATGCAAAAACACACAAAATACGTCGTAAGAAGCAACTATGTGACAAAACAATAATTCGCGAAAATACTACAGGATTTTGTACAATTCATGAATTACAGCTAGAATTCTCAAAAATCGTAATTTTTTCGTTTTTTATGTAAAAATTTGCATTTACAGCGTTTGCTAAATTTTCAGGTGTCTACAGCAGTGATGAAAATTTCATCTTAACTTGTGCTCTTATTTACATTCTGGTTTCCTGTCAAATATTCTCATGCCGCGTGTATTCTATGGTCGTCAAGGCCTTGTAATAATTCTCGCTACACTTTTGTTTTGTAATATTATATTTTTGAACTGTGATGGAATGGGTGTGTCGTTTAAAGAAAGCTAAAAAATGTGATCCACTAATTATTGACTCTTTTAGACATTCAAAATTTTTAACACGCAAAAATAACTATTTGCTGCAACAAAGACTGCGGGCATTTTGCCATATNCTTTTAGACATTCAAAATTTTTAACACGCAAAAATAACTATTTGCTGCAACAAAGACTGCGGGCATTTTGCCATATTTAGTTAGCAAAGCAACAAAACATAATTGTGTAACACTCATTCTGCGAATATAGGTTTAGTTTCAAGTAAAGGTCTGTGTAAATTTTCAAAATAGCTTTATTTGAACTAAAACGGGAAAAATTTCTTTATTCGCACTAAAATTCTAAAATTTGCATTATTTTTAGTTTTATCGCAAATACTATTTTTTCAGGTATCTGCTAATTATGCATGTTGAGTCTGTATGCTTTTGAATGGTTTTGCTCCATTTATTTGCATTTTTCTGTTGATTTGGTCCTCTTTTGAAAAAAGTTCCCAATAGGTTCTTAGTAGGTTTTGTGCTCATAATTGTTGACTTAAAAAGTATANGATGGAATGGGTGTGTCGTTTAAAGAAAGCTAAAAAATGTGATCCACTAATTATTGACTCTTTTAGACATTCAAAATTTTTAACACGCAAAAATAACTATTTGCTGCAACAAAGACTGCGGGCATTTTGCCATATGTAGTTAGCAAAGCAACAAAACATAATTGTGTAACACTCATTCTGTGAATATAGGTTTAGTTTCAAGTAAAGGTCTGTGTAAATTTTCAAAATAGCTTTATTTGAACTAAAATGGGAAAAATTTCTTTATTCGCACTAAAATTCTAAAATTTGCGTTATTTTTCGTTTTATTGCAAATGCTATTTTTTCAGGTATCTGCTAATTATGCATGTTGAGTCTGTATGCTTTTGAATGGTTTTGCTCCATTTATTTGCATTTTTCTGTTGATTTGTCCTCTTTTGAAAAAAGTTCCCAATAGGTTCTTAGTAGGTTTTGTGCTCATAATTGTTTACTTAAAAAGTATGAACACTCACAAATTATACATATAAATAATTTATTACCATGTTATCTTGGAAAAAATTATTGCGCTGGATCACAGGCAGCATGAAAGTTGAACATGCATTAGTCGACCGAAACAAACGCGAGAATGTACATATTACTTAGTTAGTGTACTGACTGTGTGGAAGTGCTAGTGGTGACATGCGTATTTAGTTCTTTTATTATACTTTGTAGTGCATTATGTTATTGGCTTTCATTAATGAAAATAACAATTTAGTTACATGTTAATTACAATTGCTACATTATTTGAAATCATGTTTAAAATCACATACCTAATTTACATAATTTTTATTTCAGAATAGCTGCGCCATGCATGATCCCATTGTGGATATACGTTTGTTTTTGTTAAGTGTTTTGATGGAAAATTACTGGAAAAATTATGTGAATATTAAATATGCATCACAAATGTTTCTATTTTTAGTTTTGCAAGCCAAATGAATAGGCATGGCGGGCTGTAAAACTCGCATTGCATTACCTACAACCTGTAAATCCACACATGTTGCCACTGTCTTACGTTTTCTGACCATAAAATTTTCTCATAACGGCACAACAAATAGTACTACTGTTGTGTATATTCATAATAACCTATTTTCTGAGCGGCAAACAAAATATT
The DNA here is from genome assembly GCA_002778355.1 of Clitarchus hookeri. Taxonomy (NCBI): domain Eukaryota; kingdom Metazoa; phylum Arthropoda; class Insecta; order Phasmatodea; family Phasmatidae; genus Clitarchus; species Clitarchus hookeri. Next base: position 152,345 of record NQII01003740.1, on the reverse strand, counting down.
GTATCTCTTGTTTGTGGCTGGCTCTACGATGCTGTCACGTCAATAAAAGTACAAGGGAGGTAGGTCAAGTTGCGGCATTTTGTTGTTTAATTGTACATTCAAGCCCTGGTGTAACGAGCATGTCGGTAACGAAAACAGCAATCTGAAGTAAAGGTTTTCAGGAATCGTCAAAAAATCCCAAAAATTTATGAAAAGAATAAAATACATTCACTGGCCCATGGCAATAAAATGTAGGTATTTCTCAGTAGATACCCTTAAATCATCTGCTAAAACACAAAAAACAAAAAAAAATTGTTTTAAATCGGTTTAAAACTACAGCGGCAGTGATTTGAGTTGACAGCGCACGCACCTAGCGCATTGAGACTTCACGTGACCATCCCTCCTCACCTGCCTAGCTGCCCTCCCTCCCCTAGTGCTTAGGTGTTATCCAACCACGCGCACATTAGCCAATACAGTGCGGGTTACAGATCTTCCACTTTCCTTCCCATGAGCATTGAGCACCTTTTATTTTGTGACCACGCCGCACGCCCTTTTAATACATTTTTTAATGGTGCTGTCATAACCTTGATCTTTTCTTCCTCAATTTTGATTACGGATTGCGATTAGAATTAACTGGATTGCCTGTTACCGACCTGCTTATGCTGTTTTTTAATGGAATATAATTTTATTTATGTATTTATTTTATTTTAGGGAGAAAGGTGGCCTTTGCACTTGCCAAAAATGTACACTGGCAAAAAATATATCCATAGTACGAGCCACAATGTTTACGTTTTTGTGGTGGTAAGAGGAAGTCCACAGCCTTGCGGGATGTATATTTCTATCAGAAAGACTTTTGCTTATTGAAATAAATTTGTGTTTCGTAAATAAATGATCTAATTTTTGTACAAATTGGCTTTCGGTTTGCACTCATTATAAGGTTAGCAGCACACAATGTTTAAACTTTTTTTTTGTTAACGTGAGTTTGTTTATATACTTGTTGCAGTATATTTTTATTCAGAATACTTCTTACTATTTAAATAAATTAAAATTTTGTTAACAAATCATCTAAATTTTGTACAAAAAGGCTTTCGGAAATGGTATTCGCACTTGTTAAAAGTTAGGCGGCGCATAATGTTTAAACTTTATTTTCGTTTCTTTTATGGACCATAAACCATGTGGGGTACCATTTCATTTGCAGAAAATCTGGCTATTGAATTACTTTAATATTTAATTTAAATAAAATATGTTATTTTGCAACATTGATGGCAAAACAAATACATGATTTTATATCAATTTGGTATTGGGGGTGTTAAAATGGGTGAATTCAAATTTAACAAAACAGTGAAATAGCAAAAATATATTCAGTAACCATGATATTTTGTTAAATTGGGGTACTACTGTACTAACTTAAGGTAAGTATTAAATTATGTTTTCTAAATTTAAGTTATAGATAAATTAGCAGACCTTATGGTTAATACGAACATAAACCATTAAATCTGTAGGTAAAAACTATAATATTTTGAGTCTGAAAAAAATTGAGCAAGATTACACGTTTTGGCCAGAAACTTAGCTGAACTAAAAAATACGAGTATTCACAGACTTAGTGTATATAAAGAAAAAATATTTGTGTAATTTTCAGTATTGTTAAGCTAAGTCACGTATAACATGTGTGTTGAAAATAAGGGTGTTCGAAGACCATTTTTTTCAAACTGCATCAAAGAATAAGATCCAAGTCTTTGTCGAAGATGAAGTTGAAAATCATTACAATTTTTAATATTTCAAAAATTTTACAGATATTGTATGTAATGCATAAAATAAATTTATTCCCTGCCCCTCAGTATTAACGCAACAAGGCTACATTCACAATCTAAACGAGTTAATTATTTTCAGTAGCTAATATGGTTTTCAGCATTCTTACGAACAGGCATAGAGTATATATATGCCAAAAATGAAGAACATTGCATCACTCACTTACCTTACTCTTTTTTCATTGACATTAGTGTACTATTTACAGACAAGGTAACAAATATACAGAAGTAAAAATGCGTACCAACTTAAGAACATGTAAAGTACTGAAATTCTGGAAAATGCATATCCATATACATGCTGTTTTTTGTAATGTCACAAAATATGAAGAAAAAAAACACACTACAGTCAACTCTCGTACCGAAAATACATCTACCGATGAACCGTATCCACAGTTAATTTTCAGTGATCCTGGCAAAACTTCTGTATAAATAATGATAAAGTTAACCGCTTGTATCGTTTGTAGGATGTTGGTCGATCAAAGTGCATTTCAGGTCCTGTCACCTAAAATTTCCTGCATCAATCGTTTTTAAGCTGGTTTTTTATGCAAACATCTAGTAACTGGATGTGAAATACGGCACGTTGTCTGTCTTCCCATCCCAACATGTCTGGTCTGCGGCATGCTCCGACGTACGATTCTGGCTTGCTACCTCCCCTTACACGCCTGACGAGAGAGGAAGTGGTTACCTAGTGAAATCACTGGTGATTTACATTTTGCAATTTCTTGTTTGCGAAGCAGCACTTGCCACAACATTTAGTTCTAAAAAGAACTAACTCACTTACTTAGTTGTCCTTTCAATGACAGGTAGTTCTATTAAGAACTACACTTGCAGCTGTAGACTGGACAATCTCACAGACAATGTTTGACGGACGAGTCGCTGTAACACTCCGGGAGATGTTCGCCTCCTTCGCTTGATACTTAATGTATTTGCAATTTTGATTTGCTAAAGATTTTTTTTTGTAGTTGTGACATTGTGTATTGATAGAAATGTGCTTTTGGAGATATGCACTCAAAGTCGTGACGAGCGACTTGCATTCAAAACTCAACTTGAGCTCATCACTATGCAGGAATTATCTCTGGGCAGAAATAATTTATTTTGCGGTGCAAACCGGAGGCTCACATTTCCCACTCGTCCCCCTATCAGCCATTAGACTTGTATTTTTTTCCAGTTGTCCTGTCAGGAACCAGACGAGTGACCATCAGCACTCGCAGGATGGTATCCAGTAAGACACATGTTGCTGTTTGTGAGAGGTGTGATTCTTCATAACAGAGGTAGCAAAAGATGTAGACATCGATGGCGAGGCCCACGATGAATTCATCCTGGACATTACCCTCGTAAAGGAGGATCCGGCCATCATCGCCGAGGAGGAGCTGACCATCTTTTTCACCATCAGCGAGTGGGCCATGCTCTACCTCACGCACCAACTATGGTGATGGCTACATTTACACCAGTAATCCCAGAGGCACTACCATTGCCTTTGCCCCCACCTGGCATTTCATTTTCTTTTTAAACAGTATATTATAATAATATAACTGTAACAAATGTTTCAATAATTAACAAATATAATTAGTAGTTTTGAAATTGTTATTTTTTCATTTAGATACCCTTTCCCCTCCTCCCTTCTGCCATCACTTTAATTTAAAATTTACTTATTTATTTTTTAGTTATTTTTATTGGCAATAATAGTTGTGGTGTTACTATTCGTCGCTAAACAATTTTTAAATATCCCTTCATTTGAAAATTTAGTAAAATCTTAATTGTGACGTGTGATGTCGGGCAAGGTTTTAATGTGCTGATCAGAGACGCAGGTTCTCTAACTGGATTGACTTTATTAACTGCTGACTGGTCCACGGCCAGTATATAAGCTGGGGCGCATGGCTTGCCGGCACAGCACAAAGTTCGGTGTTGGCTTAGCGGTTCTTCTGAACACTAGTTTGCACGCAGACGCTGGATAACCTGTAATGGGCATGGTCCGGGGTTGCTCCTGACTCGGCCGCTGTTGCTGCTAGTGCTGGTTGGAGCCCTGATGGGTCTGAAACACTGGTTGGTTATTCCCAGTAGTACAGTAAGTCCTTGGCGAAATCTCTCGATGATAGGNGGGGGGGGGGGGGAGCAGCTGGTGGAAACTGGTAGGTAAGACCTCTCCAATTGGTGGGCGGTTTGAGCTTGTTCGCATGGGGTTGGACTGCAGATGGCAGTTGGTGCTGGGTTGCAGTTCAAGCTAGGCTGAGAAGCAGTAGCTACACTCTTAGCTCTCCACTTTGCACCACTCCTATGGGTGAAGGGCATAGAGGAAGGCACTAAGGTCTATCACGTTATCAATATTCTAAGAGTGAATAAGAATCTTTACACATTTTGACTACAAGAAATACGATAACTTGGTGTGCCTGCATTTGACCTTTGGAGACTTTAAAGATTCTATCGATGAGAATGGTATGTTCTTTCAGTTTTGCGGCGGAGGCAGAGTTTTATTGGAAACTGTTATTATAAAACGATCTGCTCCTTACAATTAAACCGAGAAAATTGTGGATGATGTAGAAAACACTTCTGTTTTGTACGATACGATAATGTTTCAGAAATCGGGATGCGAGACAGGAAATCAAACAACATTATAATATATAAAATAATCCTTTAAGAAAAATTTTAACTTGTAGGGAACCAAAATAAATCAATAGTTACATCAGATATTTCTAGAATCAACAAATATGCAACAATGCTAAGTTAATCAAAATAATAATTTTTTGTTAATTTTTTAAAACTGAATGTTACAAACAAGTGGCAAAAAGATTTGATGGTATGAGTGAATCTATAGTTTTGCCTTGAATAACTTGTACTCTCATGAATTCACAAAAAAGTACTTAAACAAAGATAAGTTTAAAGTTTTGGAAATTGATACTATCCTGAATCAAGTCGAAAGGAACAGGCAGAATTTAGACGGACTGGTCAATTGAAAGACAAAGTTAGAAAACGAAACTTTTCAGCTGGTATTTCTTTGGATCCTGTACGTATTGGCGCAAATGGATACGTATGCTGGTGATTCAAAATATTTTTACACGAAAATGTTAAATATCATCCACGCCAAAAATGTGCATGCTGGTGATTCACAAAAATCATACTCTATAAAATTTGTGCAATGGTCGCGTACATGTCTACAAAATTTGCCTGTATACGCAATTACACACTTGGAAGTGAAGAGATTTGGGCGGCTCCTAACATCGAGTTCTTGAGAGCCGGTGAGGGAGAAGCGAGGTGGGTATGGAGCAGTGCCGGAATGAAAGGGCGGGGGAAACGGGAGATCACCGAGTAAACCCGCCGGCCAGCGGCATCGTCAAGCACAATTCCCACATGCGAAAATCCGCGAGCGGCCCCGCCGGGAATCAAACCCGGTTCGCCTATGTGGGTGGCGAAAAGTCTAACCACTACACCACCGTGGCCACCTACACATATGGAGATATTTTGCAATTCGTGAATCAAATTTCACAATCAAACTTTTAGTTCTTTCGGGTGTGTTTCCGTGAATTGTTCATTTGCTTTCAGCTGGTGTATGAGTACATACACGATAGCGTCATGTTTGCGAATTATCAACGAAAAGTCGTATAAACGAGTACGAAAGTTCTTTAATGTTGAGAATATGTTCAAATATCGTTCAAAGACTTGCAATTTTTTTTTTTTTTTTTTTTCCCCACTCATCATACAAAGATAGAAAGCAAGGAAACAGCTGTATATGATAGCCAGTTTTTGGCACATGTCTTCTCTGCAGCACAAAAGGAATGGAAACATTCGCTGATTGAAATTGTTTTATGGTAATTTTTCGTTGATGGCATAAATTAGCAACAGTACATATTTTCTGTTTTTATCGAGAAGAAAATGTGCATAGCCCTTCTACCCTGTCGACTGTGATCGATTTTTTGGGACGATGTCCAAACAATTTTCTACAAATTCTGTTGCAAAGCTGGTTAAATAATCTGTATATATTCATTGTGGGTGTGTCATCATTCCTCCTAAAGAGGGGCGAGACGTAATGTTAGTTTGACATTTTGTTTAAGGATGTTTTTTTAGAAATATTAATAACAAATTACACAGAGGGTCTTTTGAACTCTGCAACAGAGCTTTGTAATTGATTATGCCATCTACCAGAAACAAATTGACTTGACGATTTTGATAAAAGTTTTTACATTGTACATGAAAACACTTCGACTTCCGAAAGTTTAAATTTGTTTATGTGTAAAATTTTAATGTAATGGGTTGAACTGCTGTGGGATGAACATCGTGCTCGTGTCTGCTCTCTCTCTCTCCGGGATCTGCCCACCCCTTGGAACCAGCGAAGGCGAGGACTTCTGCGAGTACGGCGGGACTACGGCAGCTTAGGTGCGGCGACTATTCCGCAACTCATTGCGTCCCCAGGTGGCAGATAGGGGATCCCTAGGCCCTGGGGTGGCTGGGAATACTCACCAGCCCGCGGACCAACTGGTCGGTGCGAAAGCGCCGCCGTGGACATCGGGAACCTGGCTAGCTCAGTACGAGATGGCGAAGCGCATCGTGCAGGAGGTAACTCAACTATCATGGCGAGGAGGGGTATCTCGAGGTGCCACGGGTGGCAAAGTGTAGCGAACCTCACTGCTGGATTCTCCGGGCTGCTGACTGCGGATGCGTGAGGAATGGAGTGGAATGCGTCGGACCTCGGAAGTTTCCTGCCATCAGCCTTCACTCCTGGGCCAGCTGATTTGCCATCATGCCTGGTAGGTCCTAGATGTCCCGCCCGAGCTTGGATCTCACCAAAAGAAGACGTACGAACTATTTTGGAGGAGGGGAAGGGGGTGGCTTCCCGATCAAGCCTCTCCGCCTTTACCCACGGCGTGGAGACCCTGATGTTGGCGCAGAAGAGTGAAGATGGAGTAGGTGCCATGACTGAACTGCCCAGTTTTCTGACGCACTCGACACATTCAATAGCTGCTGTCAATATTATTGTGCTGGTTTGCCTGCACAGAAATATTGACAGCAGTTCAACCTCAAGGGTGCTTGCGCCCACAACCCCGCTCCTTTCTCTTCTATATTTTCAACTCCACATTAAAAAGCATGGAATCCACACCTGCTGTCTCCTGTAGCATTTTCAATAATGCATGCATAAGTTTTGAACTTCTTTCCTGTCTGGAGGGTTTTTACGATGCCTATGCCGGTTTTTCCCCTCCCTCTTCATAGCTATAGGTGCAGCTATAGGTACACTTAGGGATACAGTTCATGGCCCCGATTGCGGCCATGGCTGCCTTAATCCCTCGCTGCCGCGATGCACGCCTCCTTTGCATGAATCCTCTCCCTTGTAGGCGTATGGAGCTTAGCCCTTAGACGCAATAAACTCCATCCCTATCTCGGACGTACACTTAATACTTAGCTATAGGGTAGGTTAAAACAAAAATTTGTACTTGCCGCATTCAAATTAAGTTGTTTTCTCACAGTGTAAAATTTGTAAGACATTTTCAAACGGAAGTCGACGGAGGCAACCATTGCCATAGTTTATTTTAATTTTTTAGCTTTGGAGATTTTTTCTTATATGTTGTGATGTTTTTTATTTTGGCAATAAAGTTGTCTGCTCGAATCAGATTTGTTTGGTAAAAATTTTTGACTACGGAGAGTGGTTGTGGATTTGAATGGTGTTTTTAATTTTGGAAGCTATAGTCAAACGTGAATTTCATATCGATATGGTCCCATCGCAGTAATAAAAACAGTTTAATTTGAAACACACATTTTCTCTGTGTGACAACTTGTCCTGGCGAGTGGTTGTCCATCTAGCATCTAACTGCAGCAAACTGTTTGCGATACAGTTCCTTTTGAAATTGGTTACTAAACCATCCAGCAATATTTTTCCATCGATTAACCGCGCTATATTAGAGTTGTAAAAATTTTGTATGGTAACAACACAAAATTGTTTCTGAATTGTTGGTGAAGAGCTAACAGTTGTTCTCTGGTAATGAAACAGTATTTGGAATTTATTGATTTACCATCCACTAACAAAGGCAAAAGGGAATGGTAGAATACATTTTTGAAATTGTGTGAGCCAAACAAAGTAACACCTATGTAAAACATTAATTTTATTTACTTGAGAAATTCTGCTTCTTCGTAAATTTCCAACATTATGCGCACCAGCAAATTGCCTAGAGAATGGCAGATTATGAAAATTTCCAGTGGTAATGTACACTTGGCTAGTTATTTTTCCATCAATATTTCACAGAATGTGCCGGACGTAGCAAATCTTTGTGCCAATTGTACGTGATGTTATATATTTTCGCTTTCAGAACTTTTAGGCAGAAATGAAAAATTAAATTTGAACATAAAGATTTTCCATGCAGAGAACACAACAATTTCCCCGGTCGCAGCAAATTGTTGTCAAGTAAGCGCTGAAAATTTTTGTTTAACATTTTCCTGAAATAAAATAATTGTTTGGGAAAATTTCAGTTTTCAATATTTTGTTATTCAAACATGTCTCCAGGCAAGATCATCAAGCTGTTTTTGCACATACTCTCCTCAGAGATCACCTTAAGCTATGAGTTGTATTATGTTTTCTGTCTTTATTCTGTTTAAGGAATCACCTCACAAAGTTAGTCTCACACATTCAGGGATAAGTTGTATAAACACAGTCAACATCTACACCTGTCTACCATCACCCAGCTCCCCCTCCACCCCCCACCACCCCTAGTTCACAAACCAACATCCTCAAGTGCTCCTAGTGACATGAGGTCGGCCTTGCAGGATCTGCATGGACTCGTGCAGTTCCTCAATGAGGCAAACTTCACTGCCACGATGGTTCACTTCCGGCCCTACCTGAGGCAAGCGAGAGCTACCTCGAACCAAACCGAGAAATCCATGCTTCTGCTGGACGCCCTGGCGAGTTTCAGAGGTCCTTAAATGGTCTCATGGCCCCCAGTAGTCCCTGGTACCCTTTCCCTACTGTACTGGAACAGTAACTGTGTTTTTCCCCACTATACGAGCTCGAGAGAGTGTTGGAGACGTACGGGTTGGAAATTGCCCTAATTCAAGAAACAATACTTAAACCATACAAACGTTTTACTATAAAAAATTATATAACTTATCGTAATGATAGGATATCTCAAGGCGGGGGCACCTTAATCCTAGTTCACGACAAACTACATCATCACATAAATAAAGATCCGGACTGCGAACATATAGAATCTACATCAATCAATATAAATACTCAATCAGGCTACATAACTATTATGTCACTTTATGCCTCGCCTTGTAAACCACTCACCCCGGAAGACCTCGATAAAATAACTAATCACCCTTACCCGTTCATAATCGCAGGTGATTTTAATTCTAAGCACTCTCACTGGGATGGCAACGAAAACACCACATCGGGTAAAACTCTTTTTTCCCCACACATAAAGCACTCCATACATCATAAAAGCCCCAAGAGAACCTACGCATTTCCCCGCAAATTTAAGGCATTGACCCACCATAATAGACTCATTAATAACAAATATAAATAATCCGGATATATGAATGGAAGTGCTACATGAATTAGGTTCAGATCATCTGCCAGTACTTTATAATATAGATGCACAGACTCTAAAACATCCAAACCCCATTCTAGTTAAAACCCCAGTAACTAACTGGTATGCTTTTAAAATAGAATTAGAAGAAACTTTTGATCAGAAAAATATCCCAATCGCATCCCAGGAAGATATAGATCTGGCAATAGAACTGCTAAACAACACAATAAAATTAGTTCTCAAAAATAATACTAAACTTCTAAACAGACAAGAATTCCTGCGTCAAAATTTCTGAGAAATAGACATCCTTTTAATAGAAAAACGACAGGCCAGGCACGATTACCAGCGAATCAGAATGCAGGAATCTAAAAATAAATACTGTAAACTAAAGAAAAACCTTAAAACACAAATAAATAACCTTCGCAAAAATTTTGGAACATCTTGCTCACACTAAGAGGTATCACTAGGAAAACTCGGTCATTACCAACTAAAAATTAAACCCGAGGATAAAGCTGAGGCAATAGCTGACTCACTAGAGGAGCAATTCACGATAAATAATGATCTCAGTGACATAAATTTTACTAGAGACATCAATATAACTGTAACAAATTTTTTAACACACAACCCACAACTGACCTGGATCCAGTCACACTACTAGAACTCCTTTTCACTCTTAAAACAGTAAAGGCGAATAAGGCGCCGGGACCCGACACAGTAAAATACAACACCCTAAAAAACTTACCCAGTACTGTGTTTTATTACAGACATTCTTAATGCTATTCTAAAATAAAAATATTGCCCAACAGACTGGAAAACCGCTCAAATAATTACATTACCCAACCCAGGAAAAACCCCTTACAAAACCGTAGGCCAATATCACCTCTCAGCTCGCTGAGTACGATATTCGAAAAGATACTGCTAACTAGGCTCAAAACACACGCGAAATTGGTGGCATAATTCCGGATATCCAGTACGGGTTTAAAGCCAAACACTCCACAGTTCATGCACTCACTAAGTTCGCAACTGACACAACTAAAGCGATTCTTGAGCATAAATACACACTAGCTGTTTTTCTAGATGTAGCAAAGACTTTTGACAAACTTTGGATACAAGGCCTCCTGCAAAAACTTATAAATTTCCGATTTCCTGACTGTTACATACACCTAATAAACAACTATTTCTTAATCAGGAAATTTTTCGTCAGTATAGATAATTTTAATTCTTCTACCTGCCAGCTCACCGCAGGAGTGCTACAAGGTTCTGCACTTTCACCTTTTTTATATAACATATTACTGCGGATATCCTGCACTCACACTGTTTAGTTCAAATGTATGCAGACAACACAGTCATTTTTGCATACAATAAAAACCTTATATATACACATATATACACACAAATACAGCTCGACGAGCTGGGCCAGTGGTTTGACCGCTGGAAGATAAAAATAAATGCTGAGAAAAGCCAAACATTAGTTCTAACCCGCAGGCGAGAATTCGTAGCTAAACCACTAAAATATAATAATATAGAAATCCTCTTCTCTAACAATGCAAAATATCTAGGACTAATAATAGTTACAAAACTGCACTGGGATGCTTACATAAAACAAACAAAACAAATTTCATATGCAAAACTAAATAACTATATCCCCTGCTTAAATGCAACCGGTTAAATAACAACACACAAAATACTACGAGTTTAAACACGACATAACTTAATATATTTTTTATTTATTTTATATATTCAACCAACACTAACTTAATTTTGCAGGCCTTGCCTCCTTGACCACCTTCCAGACAAACTGCAATATTTTGGCTTAGAATCCACTTTAACAAAACCAAAACCGCAACAAAGTACTCCGGTTTTTGCAGTGGTTATTAACAAGTCCTGAATTTTAAAATTCCGGGTTTTAGGAACCATTCGTTTATTTTGTTGAATATGAACTTTTTATTCCTCTTCTTTCCCCCCACAGGCATGGAAGGAGAGGAAACAGTTATGGGTACCAGGTCCCATGGCGCTACCCAGGGGTCCTTCAACAAAAATTACTGCTGGCTTAACCATAGTAAAACAGTTTGATCAACAGCCAGGCGGGACAGCTAGCTGCCCCCAACCTGGGTGCTAGAAATGCTAAAGAAATGGAAGGACAAGAGCTCTCACAAGGGTTTGTACTTCCCCTGTGCTGAAGGAGTAGCGTCCCGGTGATGCAAAATGGCGGGACTGGTTCACACGAGAAATGTCCGGAAGCTCAAGGGTGAGGTGTTGAGGGTGCAAATGCAAAACATTGAGAGGAACTGTTACTCAGTGAGATACAACATCCCTCACTTTGGCCGCAGGGAAAATTTGCGGGTCAGCTACCTGGTCGAATACGTCTGGGAAAAAAACCATCCATATGGATATTGCTTGCACTCTTTGTTGCTCCATGCCACTGCCATGTACGATCGAAGCAGGGTCGATGGAAATTGCCATCGGGCCACCAAATACGGAATTGTTTGTTTCGGGCCATAAGATTTTCTTTATGAACATTTCAATTTTTCATTTTCAAGTCGTGGTCGTTTTTTCTCTTTTTAAGTGTGATATTTAATTTTCATTTGTTTGTGCGAATGAAGTTTCATTTTTGTTTGTGTGAATGGTGTTGCATTTTCATTTGCATGTATGTGAAATTTTTTTATGTTTTATTTTCATTGCAAGTGTGAGTTATTTTTTTTAAGATTTCATTTTGATGTTTGTGAGTGTGAAGCATGATTTTATTTTTTCATTTTCATTTGCAAGTGTGAATGTGATTTCGTTTTTATTTTCAGTTGTGTGAGTGTGATTTTTTAAAAAAATTTTTTCATTGCGAGTTTAATGTTTATTTTTTGTTTGTGTGGGTTACCATAAGCGTGATTTGGTTGTTTTCATTTCCAAGTGCGAGTGTAATTGCTTTTTTCTATTTTCAAGTTAGTGTATGATGCTTATTTTCATTTGTGTGCACGATAGATTTTTCATTGCAGGTGGGAGTGTAAAATATTTATTTTCGTTTGTGAGTGTGAGTGTAAAATGTTTATTTATCATTGCAAGGGTGAATGTAAAATGAATTATTTTCGTTTGCAAATGTGAGTGTAAAATTTTTATTTTCATTCACAAGTGTAATGCGTATGTGCATGGCACACTTTCGGTCACTATGTGTCTTTCCAACGACTGTTGCGCATGCATCTGCTGTGTGTGCAGAGTTTGGATTTTTCAGTTTGAAATTTCAAGGTAAGAAAAATGTCAATATTTTCACTGCTACAAAAAAAAGTTTTACATCAATACCCTTAACGTGGAAAAAATGAAGATGTACTGGCCCAGTATCCCTCTAGAGACTAGGGAAACTGAGTCTCCTTAACAAGAATTTTAAGGGGGCTTTATAGGCCGTCGCGGTTGCACCCTGAAGGCGTCATGCCATGGCTCACCAAAGCACATAACTGGGCACTGAGGGTTATGATATCCATCTTATGGCATTTAGGAATAGCTGCGAGTACACAACTATGCACTGTCAGTGATGTTACCTATAAAGGTGTGTTAAAATTACGTAGCAGTGTGGGGGAGGACAGGATCTGGCGTGGTCCTTCCAGAAAGGAAAACCACTCTTCCTTGCGGCGTTTTGGGGTGAATCCCTACCAGAGTCCTATCGATCGATCGGCGCCGCAGAGTGCGCTTCACGATGGACAGTGGTGAAATGAGCTGAGGCGTTCGGTGCTACGGTACGCTATGGGGAGCATCAGAGGCTGAGGCTTGGATATTTATTCAACAGCGCTTGTGGCATGTCAAGGCGGACTACGATGGGTTGAGGTGACTGTGGGGTAAGGACCTTACAGTCGGTGGCTGGCTTGTGTCTGATCCCGAGGCGAGGAGTAGCTTAAGGCTGACTGATATGGATTGCTTGACAACTTATTGGCTGTTGGAGCTGAAGTTGCCTTCGTGTCTGCCCACTTTTTCCCTCCTCGTCGGATGAAGGACATGAGTATATTCTATGAGCCAACACAACAAGAAGCAAGCAGATGACAGAATACCCTAGCTAAAAGTACCCAGAGACAATGTAGTCACGCCATGTTAGTCCTGTCATTCCAACTGGCGAATTGCACATGGTGGATGGAGCGGGTTAATTCACTTGGGGTGGCTCTACTGCTTTGTTGATGAGCCACTTAGATGTGACCAGGTCACTCCTCGTCAGGCCTGGCACTCCAACTGGTGAATTGCACGCAGTGGATGGAGTGGGTTAGCTGAATCGGATTGCCTAATCGTTTCCATTCGGAATGTACCTAGTGGGGGCACTACTGTATGTGTGCAACAAGTGCATTTGTGAAATGAGCCCACAGTATGGGTGGCCGGCGAATGTGTGTTGTTTTGATGACGTATATGCTGCCTGGTCAAGGGAGCCCACAGTTATACACTAATATCGGAAATCAGGTTTTTAAGGCAATGTCACCTTCCTCTCCCTTGAGGGATGGCATTTACCAGGTAGTAGAGAGAGAGAGAGAGGTCACAATTCACCCTAGTATTAGAACAAAATGGTTAGACTCGAATGAGAATAAACAGTTACTTATACTAACTCGTAGACTCTCGTGGTTCTTAAGCACAACCGGTGGAAGTTACATTAAGAGCAGATGAAGCGAACCTGTTGCAAAGATATAAGCTAGTGCAACGAAATAAGGTAGCCATGAAAGTGGCTCTAAACCTACTGTTGACTAGTGTTAACTTGAATGGACTGGGGTAAACACTGCAAAGTTGAGTGTGTGTAAGCGGAGAGTGAAGATCTCGTCTCTTCTAGCAGTTGCTGGTTTTTGTAGAGACGAAGGAAGCAAACGGCTCTAGCATGGCTGTGGTAGAGCGAGCTGCTGAGTGATCAAGGCAGTGCAATGACAACTGGCATTCTGGGAGCTCGTCCGGCCGTATATACAGCTTGACAGCGCTCTCCTGCGGCTTCCTTCCGTTCGGACATGTTCGGTGTGTTATCTCCTCACTTCATGGACAGTACAGCCCTTACTGCGCTCTTTTGGTGTAGGAAATAAGGCTAGTTGTTTCCATGTATGCAGGTGTATCCACTGCTAACTTAGAGGCAAGTTAGCTTCGTTCGACGGGCTAGGCAGCGGCGTTTGACTTTCGTGCACGTTTAGTATAACTAGCAAATGCATGTTCATCTGCTTCCCTTGGTTGTCCCAGGTTTGAAGCATGCCTGATGGCTGTGGAGGTAAACAGACTCGGGGTTCGATTCTTCGTTGGGTGCCATGATGTTTCGTGTGATGATTTGAAGTCGAAAAATAGCTTGCTGGTAAGCATTATGCATCCCCTACCCCTCCATTGCGACGTAAACTCGTCTCGTGGAATTGAAGTGATGTAATACTGTCACTGAAAGTGTCTGATGTTGTGTTCTGTACAGTCTCAGTTTTCCAAGTAGCTGACAGGTGAGGCAAGTGTCCTGCTAATGTCTTCAGCCCCCTGCGTAAGGTGTGTTACAGGATTTGTTCTGGTGACAGGTGAGTGCACATCTCCTTCTTGTTTAAGTAAAAACGTCTCTCTTACACGGAACTGCTGAGGGCTGTGGTTGCATTACATGAGTATACATGAATTTCTCTGTAATGAGCAAATACATGCGTCCAAGTGTATTCTAGCACAGTAAAAAAAGGGGAGTGTTTACAAAACCCAAACTCACAATAGGTGTGTGGGATACAAGCTGTGCGTGCCATGAAGCTGAAGGCATGTAGCATAGGGTCTTGCTCTGTGATGTCTCATATTGGTCGCACAGCAGGTAAGTTACCTGTGAAAATGGGGTTTTAACCTGGGCAGCACTAAGCCTTATGTCACTTAGGCCAGCATTTATTTACAATTGAACCTATTTGAGATACCCTTGCAATAAAAAAACGTTTTATATACAACACCGAACCAATATTGTGTGGGTCACCTATAACAATAAACATATGACACTCAAAGATTACAAAAAAAACATTATTTACAACTTTGTTTTCACTGTTCTTTTGTGCTGCGTCAGTTCGGTTTTCATGAATAAATAACATGGGTCCTTCTCCTCCCTTGCTTGGGTTGTGGGACTCTCTCCAGATAGTAGGTCACTTTAGGAGAATTTTGCAAGCCAGTTCCCCTACAATTTTCGCTTTGCCAGTTTAAGGGAGACCTGAACGATGCACTTTGTTAGTTCACTGTGCTGTCTTTCCAGTGTAGCACTTGTCACCCACTACCATCTTCCGGGGTTACTTCTGTAACTAATTAGGTGGTTAACAGTCCTGTCTCTGTCTGTTGGTCACAGGTTGGTGCGGCTTTGATATCCACGTAACTTCACATGCTGGAGGTAGGGCCAAGTAAAGCGCTTGGTGGGACTCCATGGTGATTCCCGGTATCGGCTTGTTTGCCCCTGGAGGGCTGTTTGGCAAGCGCAGTCGGGAAACTGTCGTGTTTCACCCCTCGTTGGTCATCTGCTCGACTCATCTGCTTCGGAGGCAGCAGCCTTCGTCTCGGAGCCGTCCGGTAGCAAGGCACTTCTAGGCACCTCGTCCACCTGGTGGGCCACCAGAGGCAGGGGCTATTGGGTCCCCTTTACCTCATAGGTTCTGCTGAGTACGTCTGCTTCGGATGCGGCACCTCTTCTTATGCCAATGTGCCCACCTCATGGCGCTGTGAAATCTAATTAACTACACAGAATATAATAATACAAGTGCTCCCGAACAACTCTTATGCACTACTAACAAAGTTCCGCGGCAGCACTCAGAAAGTATAGGCGCAGCCCGATGGAACCTCAGCCATAAGCGCAAGGTTAAATAATCACCAGATATATATCCGCCCAAACAGATAACAACTTCCGGGGGAACTTCAAGGAACAGAAAGGCACGTCACTGCTTGCAACTGACGTGGTCAAGCTTGGCTAAGGCGAATTATTCACATCCTGTGTTATGAAAACCAACTTAACCCGCAGTTTTACCAGAGTTGATGGTGTGATAATTATGTGCCTGGCGCCACAGCTCTGCAGTGAGCTGATGAGATGAGGTTCGTTTCGGTCGACGGCCTAGGGGACTCTGGTCAACACTCCATCACACAGGATGGCAAGGTTGTAGGCCACCTCGCGCGCCTTAATTAATTACAAATAAAATCTTACGAACGATGCTTGTTGAGGTATTTATTACCTTAGTTTCCTTACTGCACACATAAATACAAAACACACGGCCTTAATAGCCCAGAAACTGCGAGCGACCACAAGGTCTTTACAATGTGAAACTCGAATGCACTTAACAATTCTCCGATAAGAAATAACGTCGCTCTCCCCTCGGCGCTATACAAGTAAAATAATGCAACAGATAAAATAATGATTCCGTTTAGAACGTCGATGCTGATGGATACAAGTTCAACTGATGATGTCTGCACCGAGGGCCTCTGCAGAGCGAGAGACTTACACGTCTGGGTGCATTGAAGTACTGACGAGAACTGGGCGGATGCGTATGCCAGCTTCCACCACCTGAGCGCAGCCAACGCCACGCGGCGAAGCGATGAAACACAATGCACTAAAAAATGATAATGAAATGAAAAGGACATGAATTAAATTAAACTAAGATTACATAATTTTCCCTTAAACAATACACAATAAAAATGATTTTATTAATTCTAAATGTCGCTATCATACTAGCCACAGTACTGCCAAATTTAAAATGTCACATTTCTCTGGCTGTAGCTGTGTAGACTGTCTCCAATGATGACAAAACAAATTATATAATTATATACACTGAATACATACACTGACGCTATTAATAAATACCCTGATGAAATAATAACAAGGAATAAATTAGAACCACTAATACACTTGCACTGATACGATTATGCACACCCTCACTCGTGCCCACAAGCTTGTTGGCGTGGTGTGTCTGGTGTGTGGACCCGACTGCAGCAGTCATAGTGAGCATAAAGGGCTCGTGAACGCGCGGTTCACATTACAACTAATGTTCAAGGTCAAACCTGTTTTCGGATATGTTAAAGGGATCTGGAGTGGGAAAATAAAACTACTTGTTACATCATACATTTTTATTAAGGACAATACACATACTGTACATGACCTAATACACGAACATCACCATTAGTACCAAACAACTTTCTAAATATCCAAATCGCATCTCCTAGCTCAAACTTAAGCCTACGACGAAAATACAGTACTGGAGATGGAAAAATAGAAATAACAGAATTGGATGTAGCAACAAGCTCATTAATAGCAAAATTCTTCCAACATATGTCTCTGACAGCCACCTGGGTGGCTGTCAGAGGCAGGGGCTCTTGTGTTCCTCCTACATCGTAGACTATGGTGGGCACATCTACTTCGGAGGTAGCAGTCGTCCTCTCGGAGCCATCAGTCACCGAGGTATTGCTGGGCACCTTGTATACCTGGGTAGTCATCAAAGGTATATGCTCTTGGGTCTCCCTTACCACGTCGGCTCTGCTGGGCACATCTGCTTTGTAGATGACACTTGGTGGTGTGATGAATCATCTCTTCATCCAGCGTAGGGACTCCTCCACGAGATCTGTGACCCTACCAAGGATGATCCACTGCATCGTGGTACGGAATGTCTTCTCAAGAAGCTGGTCGGTGTGGAGGGGAAGGTCAGAAAGACATCGCTCCCCCATGGTGGTTGGTATAACTCCAGGCTTCTGGAGCTCTAGTGGACATGGGTGGTGCTACATTAGGTTTTCGGTGTTTCTGTATCTGCATCCCGGCGTGGAGAGCATTCTATGGGGCGTTGAGGAATCCTCTGACTCGGGGTTGGGTGATTCGTCCTCCTCTCTTTCTTAGATTTAGACCTCTTCTTCTGAGTCCCCAGGCACTGTGAACCTAAGTCTGGCAGCATAGGGCATCATTTGTCCTCGGGTCACTTTTCTAATTTTGCCATGGTATTCTTCAGCCCAATATACTTGATCCCATCGTCGTACCATGTGATAGGGGCGCTCCCATTTGTGTGCCTACCCCTAACTGTATTGGTCTTTCGCTTTACTTAATGGGTAGCTGTGCAGGACAGTTTCTCCCAACCCAAACTGTCGGGTTCCCATCCGGGGTTGCAGTTATTTCTGATCGATATAGCGGTTCTGTGCCTCCCATGCTTTTTTCGTTCAGGCCAGAATTTTCAGGCAAACATCTTCGGGTTGGGGTATGATAAGGCCTTCTCCTTCCCACTTACAATCTCCCAGTCGGGGGATGACGTGCCCCAAAATTAACTAGCTGGGCCAAGTGTCAATTTCTTCGTCATTACCTCGTCGCAGAACGAACAAAACATCTGGGAGGTTCGCATCCTGGGGCCTGTTGTTTTCGCCCACACTGAGTCCGAGTCTCTTCTTTTGTTCTTGGTTCTTCTGTTCAGTGGGGTTGGCTTGTGGGTGGTATGGTGGGGTAATTGAAGTCTCTACCTCCATTTATTAGAGGCAGTCTGCCACTTACGTCTGTAAATTGGGCCCTGTTGTCAGTATGTGTGGCTTGCAGGTACCCCCAATAGAGGAATATCTCGTTCTCAAACTTCTGGATTATCCTGAGAGCCCTTGGATTGGCAGGGGGAAAGCAAGTAAGTTATGACGAAGATGTACTGATTACCCTGTGTACTTTGGAGTTAAGACCCCATAGGTCTGTAGCCAGGTGGGTCCAGGGTGTCTAGTTTTGGTGAAGCTTTCCAGTGGGTTTGGGTACTGGGTAGGCCTTACCTCTGCAGCATGTTTCTCACCATGTCACATATTGGCAGGTATTGCGACTCATCCCATCCCAGACGTATTGTGCCCCAATGTCTCGGAGAGTCTCTATCACCCCGGAGTGTCCATCTTAAGGTCGACACGTTGGTGTCTGCAGACGTCTGCCTGCATTTCTTTTGGTACCCAGATATTCCACGTAGCCCCAGGGTTGCTGTTTCGCGACCAAATAATCCAGTCTCTGTGTTTGAAGTATTAAGACACATTTCTCAGGAGATCCTTATCTTCCAGGTCCTTCTGCTGGTAGTAATTCAGTTGGTATCTGCTGTTCTGTACCTTGAGGAAGCGGATTTCCTCTGCCAGGTTTCGTGGTGGTGCTGGTGGAGTGGTCATATGTTCCCATCTGTCATCCTTCTTCGTCCCTCTACGAAGGTCTGGTTGGTGGGATAGGGCATCAAGTAAGTCGTTTGATTTCCGGTGCCTGTGCTGCACCTAAAAAACCAATTTGGTGAGGAGCATGGCCCATCTCCTCACTTTGGCCTGGGCATTGTGATATTCGTGTAGCCATTGAAGGGCTTTGCTGTCTATTCGGAGAATGAAACTTTGCCCTTCCAGATGGTAGCGATACTTCCATACCACACAGATCACTTGTAGACACTCTTGGTTGTTGACGTGGTACTTCTGTTTAGTACTGTTAAGCAGAGTGCTGGCATAAGCGATGACATACGAGTGTCCCTGCGGGTCTTCTTGGTACAATATGGCACCCAAACCATCTTGACATGTAATAGTTTGAAGTATAAGGGGTTCCTTTTTTGCGGTCTGTGGAGCAGCCTGATGAACCATAAACTACCTTTGAGATTTCTGAAGGTTGTTTGGTGTTTACTGCCCCATAGCCAGTGGTTGTCTTTCCATAGGAGGCTGTTAAGGGGGCGGAGACATCAACTGGGTGATTTTAGGCACGAATTCTCTCAACCAGCTGCATAATCCGAGTAATCGTCGCAACTATGATTTGGTGCTGGGTTCTTCGGCCTCTTCTATGGCTCGTATTGATCCTGCCTAGGAAAATTTCCCCCCAGGGGATACTATGTGCCCCATGCTGTTTAAATTTGTTTTGCCAATGTGGTTCTATGCTAGTTTGCAAGTAAGACCATGTATTTCGAGTCATTAGTGATGGAAGTAATGTGCTTTCCAAGCAAAAGAGTTCACTATGCTGTCATCTAAGTATGCAAAACAGAATTCTCCTATGTATCCTGTTTGTACTTCAGAGGAAAGTAGTCTTTGGAAGGTGGTGAGTGCATTCTTAAGACCGAAAGGCATGACCCTCAATTGAAGTGTTTCCCCCTCGGTTGTTGTGAATGCTGTATATTTCTTACTGTTGGGGTAAATGGCTATTTGTCAGTATCTGGTCCGCATGTATAGCATGCTGATCACCTGGGTGTCACCTATGTCCCTCATCATTTGTGTCAGATTTATCACTGGGGGAGCTATCGGGTGCGTAATGAGATTCAGCTCCTGGTAATTAATGCTGCCTCTTTTACTTTGGTACTAGTACGACACGTGAATAATAGGGTGAGTCGGATGGTTCCACAATCCCTTGTTTCTTCAACACTTTTACTTGGTCCATTATCAACTTCCTTCTCCCCGCTGACATGTGGTAATGGCAGCAGTATATGGGTTTGTGTGGTAGTTAGCTGTATCTTGTGCTGAATATTGCATCCCCATGACCAAAAGCGGTGGCGTGGTTGTTCAGAATTCCCTGTTTCTAATTGTTGAAATTCGGGAGATTCTAACTGGTCATTTATGTCTTCCGGGTTGATCGGGGGTGGGTCAACATTTTCTTGGTTGTACTCCCAGTTTACCATCACTCGTTCATTGCTACCGATGTAATAGCCCCTCTGGTCACATTCCATGATACAGTGATGCAGTTGTAATCATGGCTCTCCCAGAATCATCTCCATCATCATAACTCGTTGGAATTTCGGGTCAGTTTTATGCGCATGATGAGGGAGGCCCTTCCTTCAATGGGTAACACAAAGGCGGCTTGTGCCATGTTTTTATGTGGGTTTGAGGGAAAATTTTCTATAGTTGTCCCTGGGCCAGGAGATCTTTCCTAATAAAGTTTCATATGGCAGCTGAATCAAGTAGAACTGTGGTGATTCGGTCGTTTACTTCCACTTCAATTCTGGGTGTCTCTTTAGGGTTTGGCTCTATGCTCAACGTCTGGATGTTGACGAGCTCATGACCGTAAACAAAACAAAAAAAAATTTATGCATATTCCCTATTCTCCTG
This sequence comes from Clitarchus hookeri, assembly GCA_002778355.1. Classification (NCBI taxonomy): domain Eukaryota; kingdom Metazoa; phylum Arthropoda; class Insecta; order Phasmatodea; family Phasmatidae; genus Clitarchus; species Clitarchus hookeri. Next base: position 131,089 of record NQII01003740.1, on the reverse strand, counting down.
TTTTTTTTCCCGATAACTGTTCCATGAACATAAACAAAACAAAAAAATTACGCATTTCCATCGTGACGTTCGGTTTTTCCCGAATTCCAAAATATTCTGGGATAGTAGTCCAATTTTTCTTTCCGTAAAAACCTAATTTTGGCTATTACGAACATTTTAAAACGAAAAATAGCCAAACGGTCCAGCCGTTCTTATGTGATGGTTTTTAGTTTCCTTCTTTTCGGTGGCCATTGTGTAGGGCAAGTTGTCTCTGCTCATGTTGCCTTCTTTTACTCCCACCACGTGAGAGGAAGGAGAAGTCGGGGAGGGCGTTTGCCTTGTCTGCTTCATTTTCTATTTCCCCTTGCCCCCTTGCTACGGTCAAATGCCGCTTGCATCTTGTAGTTTCATTCGCTCTCTCGCACACTCTGCTAGTTCTTCTATATACTATAGGTCGGAATTTATAACAAGTTTCTTAGATTCGGAAAGAGCATTCGTGTAATCGCCCTCTCAACACTCCCCATTCCCTTCGGGAAAAATCCGCCGGTATATTTATGTTTTCCTATGCACGAAGATTTCCACTTCTTTTTCGCTTGTCTGGACTTGACTGTGGAAGTTTGATATTAGGCATGTCAACACTTCCCCAGGAAAACTGGACAGCTAGTTGGAAACAAAATTGTGCCTATTCGGTGCTAAATTCTCCGTATTTATCAAACCAATCCAATGGCTTCCCTGTGAACCGTTTCCTATCTTTAGTGACCCATTGCTTGGTATGAACTCTATTTTCCTTGAATTCACTTTCGCACTCCTATGTAAACATTACTGGGTCCTCTTGAGTCCTTCCGGCGAACTCCGGCCATTGTGGCCTGTCCGAGCTGCGAGTAGTTACGGCATTATGCTGCGGTCCTGGGTAGCTTTACTGGTATTCTTCCACCCACCCACATACTTCGCACTGGTAAACCAATCCTGGGCAATATGATGACCGCCTCGGGCCATCCTATGCATACATGATGGAACCTTTGTATGCAAGTCATGCACCTTACAGTGTGTATTTTTCGTCTACCAGGCACAATAAGCGATTTGTTTGTTTTCGGCATTCTTCGCATTTAAATTTTAGGCTCTCTGTATTACAGGGTTCATCAGGCCAGGCTAAGCATATGTTATGAAACCTGTTTTAGCAATGGGCCCAATAAATAGTGGGTTGTCCCATACTATGGCTGGTGGCCACATGGCACCTCTGAACACCTTGGATTCCTTGAGACACCATCTTCGTGGAGCTTTCGCCTTGTGTTCGGATGGTTGTCGAGCTGGTTCTGGCTGGTCCTGGGTTTGCCAGGCTGCAGGTGACGACAATGGGAGTTGATGTTCGGCGTCTGCAATGCTCAAACCCATGGGCAGTCCAAGGCATAGGCAGACTACGATGGGGTGCTTTGTGATGATTGTGGGGTGAGGCCCCTCTAGTCGGTGGGCGGATTGTACCTGATCATGATCGGAGGAGTAGCTGAAGGCTGTCTGGGATGGATTACTTGATAACTGATTGGGTGTAGGAGCTGTAGATGCCTTCGGTTCTGCCCACTTGGTCCCTCCTTGTCATGAGAAGTGCATGAGTAGGTTCTATTATTCAATACAACAAGAAGTGAGCAGGTGACAAAACTCCTTAGCTAAAAGTACCTAGAGACAATGGAGTCTCGCCACATTAGTCCTGTCATTCCAACCTGCGAATTGCACGTGTTGGATGATGCGTTTTAGGTGACTTGGGCTGGGTCTAGTGCTTCGTTGATGAGCTGCTTAGATGTGACTGGGCCACGCCTTGTCAGGCATGGCACTCCAACTGGCGAATTGCATGGAGTGGATGGAGTAGGTTAGCTGACTCGGGTGACCCAAAGTTATCCTTGTGTAGTGTACCTAGTAGGGGGCCCTACTGTATGTGTTTACCTTATTCTTTTGTATACTGGGTCCATAGTATGGGTGGCCGGCGAATGTGTGGTGATTTTATGAAGTATGTGCTGCCTGGCCAAGGGAATTTGCTGTCCTACGGTAATATCGTAAATCAGGTTTTTAAGGCACTGTCACCTGCACCTCCCTTGAGGGATGGGGTTTACCAGGTAGTAGAGAGAGGTAACAATTCCCCCCCCCCCAGCAAGAGAACACAGTGGGTATACTGGAAATACTGTAATGTGTGAAAGGAACCACCATGAACTGGGAACTGGGAACACCCATTCGCACACAGCACTCTTCATAAGTGTTCGAAACTTTGACCATCCTACTAAGACACAACTCTGCTCTCCTTATGTTTGCAGTTGCTCGGCGGACCTCAGCACTGCTGAGAGAGCCACATGCTATAATTCTGTCTTTCATGTTTTTCCTCGCTGTTGGGCGCATGCGGTAGACGATGTCTTTAATCCTCATCTACAAAGAGAGATAGTTTTTGTCAATTCTGGAGTAACATGGTGGCGAAGCTACAGGACCTATTCGTCCAATCCACTGTCTGGGGAATAACATGTCGGTGGATAGCGGAGCTCTGCGTGCAAGGTGAGCAGGACAGCGATCCTATTGAACCCACAGTGTTAATTTAAAGCGAGAGGTACATCTTCGATCAGCTGATACAAATTATTGTCTAAAAAGTATGCATAAGCTAGACCATTCAATAACTGTTAAAAAAATATGGCCCCATGACACGATGCCCTGGAAGGCCATACCAAGTATTAAGGCATTCTTAGTGGGTTTTCCGATTCTTGCACAGATGCGACCAGCTGCATACCAGCCAGTTGTTTTCCATTACCTCATGAATATAATTCTGGGCAGGTGAACGGAACAACTTCTATTCTCTATTTTTAGTCCTTAATTCGAGTTATTTGTTTACAAGAAAAATGGAGGCTGCGCAAGGCATTGTTCCAGTGAAGTATGTGAAAATAAGGTATAATAAAATTAATCGAATATTAAATATGTAAACAACTGTTGAACACTTGCACTACACAACAGCCACTAAGAGTACACATTAACATCAAAGTCGTACACATCCTCACAACATATTTAAATGCCAGAAATATTAATATATCAACCATATCTTAATTCTTCGGCAGTAACTGCTTTCACTTATAGGATGAAATTAATGCCATTTTCTACCAACTCTACACATTCCATCCTCGGTCGTCGATGTTGTTAAATAACCTCAGAATCCTTACGCCGAATGGAAAATTCGCATGCTTCTGGCAATTTTCCCGCCAATATGTCGTCATGCATGAAGTATTTGTGCTTCTGGCCTCGTGCATTTGTTGCGTAAGATTTACCGGAAGTAGGTTGACTATGGAGGTCCTTCTGTGAGAAGGTAATAGTACTACTTAGCTGCGCTTATTTCGTATTGTGAGGTAACGAAATATGGCCAAATAATGTGGCATGTGTAAATTCATTCTTATTATAGGGATTGTTTTATGATGAGATTTGCCAAAGAAAATAAATTGATTGTAAAAATTACATTTCGTATGTTCAGTGATAAAACTTTTCTTGTGTATGTAAAAATTTTACGCTTTGATGTCTTTGGGTTTAATTGTGTGCAGGATTTATCAGCAGAGATTTGTTTTTATTTCTCTACAATATGTGTGTTCGGGTGGCGTTGGTCTCTGCTCTCGAGTGCAAGTCAAGATACTGCTAGGAGCAAGTAAGGATTATAAAGGTCAATTGCTCTCAATTATTTCAACCCGAACAACAAAGAAGAAACATTTAGTGAGTTGTTTTGAATTTGGCGCGTATATGAGAGCTCTGGAATGGTTTACAAGCAGTGATCACTCCTAATCATTTGTCAGGTTACTTTAGTGAAAATTATAGGCATATAGACTACCTTATATATTTTATCACCACAATTTCCTTATCTTCAAAGCCCCGCAGAGGCCCAATTTAAAAATAATTGGGAAGGGAAACCTAAATCACACTTTTCGGAAGCAACTGGGCAGTTATGTGGACGTTAAAAAAGCTTACTTTCTAAGATATACGTGATTTGTTGTTTTTATAAGTCACAATGTATCCTTCAGCACCTCTTAGAGGATGTTCAAACATCTTCACACCATGATTCTTTACCATAATCAATTTATATTTACGAATGAGTACCTCTCCACTCCAAATACTTCTTAGTACACCCAACAACATTCGCAAACTTTTCACGAAGCACCACATACGCGAATATAACGCACTGAAACACTCATTTACAGCCGAATATATATATACAGAAGCACTCGTTAATAGGCTAATATAATGCAGAAACGTAGTCTTGCTTGCTTTTTTTCCGTCTTAAATCACGAACGAAGCACCATCGAACTGACCACGACCGCTGCCTGCATGCATACTAACGTATGACCCGTGATGATTTATGCGCCCGGTAGATTGCGTGAATATGCAATGCGCAGCCATTATTAATGGCGGCAGACGTTAATAGGCGTAAACATCAACTTTCGCGATTTCTTTAAATATGTTCTACTTATTTTAACATTACGCCGTCTTGAATATCAACAAGGTAAGCTATGCAGAACCCGTTAATGCAACTTTTGTTGGCATAAAACGTTTCGTTCAAAACGTAAACAAACTGTCAGAAACAGTCACCTCACAAACTTGTTCAATTTTTTTAAATATGTTGTACTTATTTTAAAGCTATGCCCCCAATTTATTCGTGTTCTACGTTATTAGTAGAGTCGAAATATACCACTTTCTGTAGTTTTTTTAATATTATTTTCAGAAAAGCCCCTAAACTAGATATTTACCCTATATCGAATTAAAAGAGCTTCAAAAGGGCCTTAAAATTGCAGGGGTAGCTTAAAGAGCATACCAGAACATACCTCTGGCTTCCGAAATGTTATCCAACCTACCCACAACAAATGTGCGAAGTTTAAGTTTAATATAAGAAGTGTAAACAATTTGGTTTGTGAGGGACTGATTTTCGCCAGCTATTAGAATCTAATGCTTTATATAGAACCAAGATTAAAGTGAAATTAGTACCCGAACTGTTGACTTTTGTATTTGGGAAATTTCAAACTGTGGAATCGTGTTGAGCAGCATTGTGTATGTATTGCGGGTATTTTTCAATACAATTAAAACAATGTCTTTTGTATGGTAAGTAATGAACTCATTCGTGCTGGAAAGATATAAAGGTAATTGATAAGAATACGGCGTGTTTGTTTACTTCTTACTTATCTGAATCATGTGTTTTTTTTTTCATGTTGTGTTTTGCTGAGATGGAATTATGTTCCCAGACATAACGGAAAGGTGGGTGACCTCTTCAGAAACGCCTTTGAATATTGTAAATAGTACAAGCAAATTTAATAAAAGGGTAATTATTCAGAATAACGGTTTTGCTGTAAATAAAAGAAAAAAAATCACAAAGTGGTATATTCACACACTATTAATTACACAGAACACGAATTTACTAGAGGCATTAACATAGTAGTACCAATACAAACCACAAATACAATAGTGCGGAGGGCTATGAAGATCAGGGAAATTGGATAAAATCACTCAAAATACACCCACAAAAAATACAAAAACACCTTAATCTAACATGTCCACCCAATTTTGTAATATGTACCCACCTAACCAAACTTAACCTAACGGCTTGGTGAGCCAATCACTATTTTACATTTTTAATCGAGCCCAGGATTGTAGGGTTTTAATCTAATCTAGAATTGTTAGGTTTGAATCTAACCTAGGATTATTGTGTTTTAATCTAACGTAGGATTGTTGGATTTTAATTTAATCTAGGATTGTTGGGTGTTAATCTTACCTAGGATTGTAGGGTTTTAATCTAATCTATGATTTTAGTCTGGTCTCAAATTTTAGGGTTTTAAAGTAACAGTAAAACACACCAGAAGTATATGAATTAACTCACTGAGGTAGGCGGCGGGTACAATTCCACTGTCCTCTGCCAATGCAACTGTCGTGCACCTTACCTCACTTGACAAAACACCATGATCTACTAAAATGTCCAAGTTATATCCTTTACATAGCCGAATATTATGGACATAAACACTATTATTAGCACCCTCCATTCTACAATCACAAGCCTTCACACGGTCGGGTTCGGACGTCTCAAACCACGCGCACATTATATTCCATTCACCGCGAACTGCATTGTATCCCATACAATGGCATATTAAGCTATCGTCTTCACGTCTGCAGCTGATAGGTAGCGTTAACACACTAACATGGTTATTCAACATGTCATCCGATGTAAACAAAGCGGTTGAACTGCTCCTACTTTTATCTATTTTATTTAGTACGTTCTACTTTTGTGGGTCTACGACATCTCCTTCAGAAAAACCGCTACTCTGAATAATTACCACAACAATAATATACTCACATGTTGAACACCATGTAAGTAAATACAAGCTAAATTTGTGCCTAGCAATAATATTTCTGTATGTTATTAGCAATAAGAGGGAATTAACTTAGCAGGTTTTTATTGCTGTGTGTGTTTAGCTAATCAGAAACCTCAATTGGGGAATTATGATGAATAATGGCTTTTTGTAAAGTAGGTCACAGCTGCAAAAAAATTGTATATGTGGCTTTTGCAAAGCTTTCAGTGTTGAAAAAACACTGACACCTTGTAATTCAGTGTGGATTATGTTAAAAATATATTATTGCACTAAGTGTTAAGTTTCCTACCTACCTCCTTTTGAAGCTTGGAAAACATTTACATTGTTTTTATTTTTTAATCAGACAAGAATAACACCCTTCTACAGGTTTGGGTTTAAAATTCTGTATATCATGACATAAAGTGGTAAAAAAATTACACAAACAGTGCAATGTACGAACTCTACTTCACTGGTCCAAAATTTCTGGAATTTGAAAAGGTATTAATAAACCCTACATTATTGTGAACAAAATGAGAAAAATTTGGCATGCAGAGTGTCTGCTTTGGGCTACTAAGCACGACGGTCACACCAAGCTTGTGGCGTGGTCGGGTAACGCAGGGGTGGCGTGGTCAGGCCGGCCTCGCGGTGCTGGAGGGGAAGGTTTGACCTGGCGCATGGGGTCGAGAGAGAGTTTTCGGCGGACACCCTTCAGCTGCTTGTTCTTCCTGCCGCAGGGCTGTCCTTTGTGGCAGCTCATCCCATAGCATACAAGAGCAAACGTTTGGTGACAGGCAACTTTACATTATATAGGTCTTGTACTCCACGAAACAGTCATGTGACAAAAATTATGATTATCATGTACATACATGCATTAATCATCAGTACCGTAAACCGGGGCTACTTTGCACCTGCTGGGGTACCATTTCACCACTCAAAATATTTGTTTATTCGTCATTTGGAGAAAGTGTAGCAAACATTACTGGAGTAGGCAACATTTAAAATTTAAAATATCTAGCTATATATAGTTCTCTGTTTCTTTACCAAATTGCACCAAAACAAAAATTTTAAGTGTTTCAAAGTTACCCCTGCATGTACAAAGTAGTCCCGGTTTATGGTACCCGTACTAATTTTTCTGGAAATTTCGGTAGACATAGGTATGAAAATAGGTAAAAGGCACCGGTAAGAGTTAAGTATCAACTTCAGTCTTCATTGCATAAATGGAAGTTAAACGGGGCAAAAGAGATTGAAAATCAGGCAACCTGTTTTTGAGCGCAAGACCAAAGAAAAGCAACGACATTGATTGAATACCTCAAACAACGGTAGGTTTTTTTTTAGTGTAAACCCAAACATGAAATTATTTTTTTAAAAAGTTTTTCTCCAGAAAGTGTGGATTACAACGTGACATGTTTCCTAGGAAATATAGAAGACTTGGGGAGAAAAATCCAGTGGTTCCAGATGATGATATTCTACTGCAAATCAGTAGTACAATGCACAGTGATGCTCGTGATTCACAATCCAAACTCTGTGCATTGAACGAAATGGCTCAGTGTCCAGCGCCTGGAACATGCTGTATAGGAAATGCAAATAATGTTTTGAGAACCGACAAAGAGTAAGTCGTTATAGTTAGTTTTCTTCAGATATGAAATAAATTTTTTTTTCCCAAAAATGAAAAAATTAAGCAGTAAGAAGTAAGCAGGCTACAAAATTTTATTTTACACAAAAAAGATCCTGCTACCTAAGTTTGACCAATAGAAAAGCATTTTACTGTGCGTTAATTGAAGTTGAAATATAAATAGTTTTTTTATTTAATAGCTAGTACTTTTGCAGTCTGCAATTGATTTCAACAGTAGGCTGAACAGTTTTTTTTTAAAAATCAAAATGGACTTATGTGTTATTTTTAATGTTTGCTTCTATTGCCTAAACGTAAGACTTGGGAATTTATTATTTTAGTGTTTGATTTTGTCTACTGTAAAGCTTAAGCAATAGGAAGTTGTAACTTCATTGTGTATAAGGTACTTAGATTTAAACTAAAGCAATGGAAAATTTTGTAAGTTCTACTTTAAGTTCCTAAGATTTTCACTGTGTAAACACTTCAACCTCCCACTACTGCTTTTTGCATATTGCCACCAGTAACCAAAAATTGTTTTCGTTTTCTGTGAGATTCTTTCCACAACAATGGTTTGTATCTCATTTCTTTAAAAATCTTGTATCTTGCTGACAAGAGTAAAGTAATTTTGATCAACTTGTGGCACATTTGAATAATTATGACATAGCACAGCAATGTACAGTACATTTGCTTCTGCATTTTGAATTACTGCGTTGTGTAATTGCTCTGTACTTTGTTTTGGGTTTGATGGTTCTTGTTCAAGTCAGCTGACTGATTTGTTATTTATTTGTTTGTTTATTACAGTAAATTGCTTCAAAAAATTTATCACTAATTTTAATTGTTTTGTACGATTTTGCCCCGACTAGCTTAGAAGGTATATATTTCAAATAAAACACTCACAGATGTTTGTTATCTTAGCCAATTGCACCTGCAAAATTAATTAATTGCAATTATGCAAAGGGAATCATTCTTCACGTTAATATGCTAATAATTCAATTAAAACCAATCATTATTTTTTTCCTCTTTCACGGTTTATTGGCTACTCACATATGGGAGGGAAAAAGTAGTAAAATAGTTGGTCTTTGCACACTTGGCGAATTGGAACCGCCGGCATATTTGAGTATTGAGTTTGTGTATGTGGAAGGAGGGGTGTTACACTCAATCATGGCATAGGTCTAGTCCAGTCCAAACAAAAGCATTGCTTGTGGGTTGTCTCTCCTGAAAATGCAGGGGGTAGACTCACAGTCCTCAATTTTATCCCTTAGGTGCGATATTATGTTTATTTACTAGCTAACCCACCCTGCATTGCCTGGGCATTATAAGCTGGAATTTTTTTTGGGGGAGAGGTTTGGGTCAAATGGAGGACTGGAGCCCATTTGTCCTATATAGTATTTAAGTTGGGTACTGAAGGGCAGCCTTGCCAAATTTGGTTTAGATCCATTCAACTGTGTAGATACAAGACTCGTTTGAGGAGTTGTGAGGCCAAGGGNGGGGGGGGGGGGCAGAGCCCAATTTGACATACATAGTATTTTAAGTTAAGTACTGAAATGTATCTCTGCCAAATTTTGTCTAGACCCATCAAATGGTGTAGAATTGTATAGATTACATACATACACATATATACATACAAACTTTGACTTATTCATACATATTCATAGTGAGCCATAACAACTTTGTCTAGTGATTGACAGATGCACATAAGGTAGTAATGTTTTCATAGGCCTATAAGTATATTAACCAGCAGGAGCAGATCTAGACTTTCGGTTTGGGGAGGAGAGTCATTTTCCCATTTATCAGGTGCAGTTATAGATTTTTGATTCTCGGAATAGGAAAAGGCACTCTCATCATATTTTTAGGAAACAATGCACGGAGGCCACTGAGTTGTGAATTTTGGGATTCTGGGAAAAAACAGCGATTTTTATTTTTTCATCCAGGAACTCTGGAAAAACTATTTAATTTAATAATGTAGCGGGGAAGAAACCATCCGGTTTGGGTTTCTCTTTATCTTGAAAGCTCTGAAGTGAAGTTAGCTTTGAATCCCAGCTTTAAAAGTCAGGCGAACTCATTATCTAGCAACATCCAACTTAACGGCACAAAAAGTGAGTTAGGCGCCACATGACATCTGCTGGACTTCAGCGCAAGAACCACACAAATGCCGCGAGCGACTCGTACTGCAGCTGTCTAAGGGTGTTGCATTGCGAATGCTCACAGGGGTGCTCGGAAGTCTGATGTTCAGAGGCTTATAAAATAAAAAGTAAACTACATAGGTTAATAGGACGTACCACACACTATTCGCAAGACAGAGCAATATTAATATGTCTGGGGGACTCTGTAATTTCACACATTCCCTGGTTATTCCGGCATACAGACTGCCATTTATTAACTAACAAGATCCATAACATACATCTGCAGTCCTACCACACTTACAACCAAAGCAATATAATTCCCCACAAGACAACATATTTCCCTACAGCTATCACACTCCTTCCCACTAAATATGAATCCCCATTATACCAACAATCAACATATACATAACGCCATATGTTAAAAGTCCAGTCTCTGGGGTTTGCGAATTGTCCGCCTTCCACAAAGATTCCTTGGCAACACATCTCCACCGCTTCCCTCGTTTGATAATGCTGACTCTGGGCCTGGAAAGCCCCGGAACCCTTTTTGCAGTGGTGAGCCTTCACTTGTGATGTCCAGTCTCCCGTCTGCAACCCCTTGAAAGCCTATATACCCTGTAGAATTGTCCTATAGGGCAAAGGGCTCTGCTCGTACACCTTCCTCTCTTCCTTCCTCAGGTTCAGCTGTGGCTCCTGTGGTCCGTACGCTGCCATCCTGTTTACTCATTAATGATTCTACTGCCACTGCTTGCTGTGACACAGCACCACCTTCGTGTGAAAGCTGGGCGTGCCGTTTCCTGAGGTGGTCGGCATGACAAAAACGCCTCCGACCTTGCACATAAACTTGGTACGTAACGTTCAGTTACCTACCACGTACATACCACTCTGCATTGGATTTGTCCCGGTAGCCAATTAATTTTCTCTGCTCTCACACTACGTACCCAAACATTTTCCCCATCTATAAAGTGCCAAGATTGTGTTGTGAGTAACCGCTCCCTGAGCTGCTTGTCACTCTGCTTCGTTTGCATTGTATAGTTGAGCGGCTTTAAAATACTTAGCCGTGTACGAGGGTGCCACATTAAGAAGAGTTCTGCTGATGTTTATCCCGTGGTGGAGGAGGGAATATTCCTGTGTGAGAACAGATAATTATCCAACTAGTGCTGGAACGACAGGGTGACCTTCCCTGTTTCTTGTGAACACATATATTTCAACAGCTCTTTTTTTACATTCTGCACTACCCTTTCAGCTATCCCATTAGACAGGTGTGATATGGGGGAATCAAGGCATGACGTACACCATTCTTTGTTACGAACAACTTGAATTCTTCAGAAGAGAATTGGGGGCCATTGTCAGAAACTATTAACTCAGGAAGTCCATAGGAGCTAAATAATGTTCGGAGTTTTGTTACAGTAGCCTCTGCCGTAGTTGAACGCATAAGAAAAACCTCTACCCACTTGGAATGGGCATCCACGACATTGAGCAAATCCAGACCGTCCACCGAAGCGAAGTCCACATGTGTACGTTGCCACTTCCGTGTCGGCCATGGCCACTGTTGTAACGGAACCTTTATGGTAGAGGATTGAACACACTGGCAGCAATGACAAGACTGCCCCACATCTTCAATTTGGCCGTCGAGTCCTGGCCACCACTTTGTACTAACATCTCCATTCGTGTAGCACCAGGATGTTCTTCATGTAGGAGAGTCAGGATAACATTCTGTAAAGATGCTGGAATGATAAATTGGCATTCCCATGGGGCACAATCTTCTACAACTGTGAGCTCTGTTCTTTTAGTAAAGTAAGTGGACAGTGATTTGCCGGGGTTATGCTCTGGCTAGCCACATGTGGTAAAATCCTTCACTCTGGCAAGAATAGGATCCTGATTTGTTGCTCGCCCAATACCCGCTGGAGGTAACGGTATATCCATGATAGGTGCAAAATATTTGAGTCTCTGTGAACCCTGACACTGTGACAATGCAAAGTCCTCAGACTCGACAGGTTGATCATCTGCCACTGGCAGCCGAATGAGTGCATCGACATGGGGAAGGTCTGCACCTAGGGTTTGTATCAGGTTTCATAGTCATAGGCCGACAACACCACCGCCCATCGCTGTAATCTCACAGCGGCCATTGGTGGTACTCCCTGCCGCTCACTAAAAATGGCGGTGAGTTTTTTGTGGTCAGACTTGAGAATAAACTTGCAGCTGTAAATGTAGTTGTGAAATTTTTTTACTCCATGGATAATGGCCTGGTCAAGGCCTCGCGATCTGACCGGATCAAAATGGACGAGCAAACTAGACTGACAAAACCAGCCTTTACTCGGTAATTATTAAGTTTAGGGGCTTTTCTGTAAAAAAAAAAAACCCCCAAAAAGTGGTATATTTCCACTCTACTAATCACGTAGAACACGAATATACTAGGGGCGTAGCTTTAAAATAGGTACAACATATTTTAAAAAATTTAACAAAATTGCAAAATGAATGTTCAGACAGTTTGTTTAGGTTTCTGAACAAAACGTCCTAGACCAACAAAAGTTGCATTAATGGGTTCTGCACAGCTTACCTTGTTCATATTCAAGACGGTGTAATGTTAAAATAAGTAGGACATATTTAAAGAAATTGCGAAAGTAGTTTATTTATGTCTATTAACGTCTACCGCCATTAATAATGGCTGCACATTGCAAATTCCACACGCTACCTGGCAGCGACAGATGTCATCACAAGCATTTTAACGGACAACTACTTTCACAATTTCTTTAAATATGTCCTACTTATTTTAACATTACACCGTCTTGAATATGAACAAGGTAAGCTGCCTGCATGTTTCATCTCATTCTAATCCGGCGGATTTAAAACGGAGAACGCAAGAAAGAGTGATTTTGTGCGTTATATTAGCCTATTAACGAGTGCTTCTGTGCATATATTCAGCTGTAAACAAGTGTTTCAGTGCGTTATATACGCGTATGTGGCGCTTTGTGGAAGATTGTGATTTCATTGAGTGAGGTGAGGTTGAATTGGCCGTTGACAGAAGTATTCTACCACCCGCCTACATTGGTGAGTAAATTGATATTATTTTGCTGTGTTTTACGGCTCCCTAAAATCCTAAATTTGTAGTTTAGTGTAAAACCCAAAAAACCATACAATTCTAGGTTAGTTAAAAAATGTACAATTCTAAACTAACGTAGGATTGTAGAATTCTAAACTAACTTAGGATTGTAGAATTGTAAACAAACAGGTAGCTTAACGTGCAAATGTAGTTCTATTACGTAATTCAAACAAGGTTTTTCCGGACGTTTTTACCCCACAATTTCACATTCTTTCTAAACTAGTCTAGGATTATTGGTAGGTAACGCAGAACACGACTATAGTAGGGTCATTAACATATGACTAATTGTATAATATGTGCCCACCTAACCTAACAGAATCTAACCCCACGATGGGTTAATCACTAATTTACATTTTTAAACTTACCTAGGATTGTAGGGATTGTAACTAACCTAGAATTGAAGTTATTTAAACTAACGTAGTATTATAGGGTTCCCATCTAGTCTGTGATTGTAGGGTGTTGATCGGAGATTTGATTAATATTGTATAATCTTATATTACTTTAGTTTAAAAATGTAAAATAGTGATTTACCCATCATGGGGTTAGGTTCTGTTAGGTTAGGTGGGCACACATTAAGAAATTGGTCGTACATTAATGCCCCTAGTATAGTTTGTGTTCTACGTGATTAGTAGAGTGGAAATATACCACTTTTTGGGGTTTTTTTTTTTTTTTTTTACAGAAAAGCCCCTAAACTTAATAATTACCCTTTACTCTCTTGAAAAAGTCTACTCATATCAACATTCCACTCCCAAGGCACATTCATTTTCAACAACTCGTAAAATGCACTGAGTTTGTTGAATAACTGTGGGATAACCCACCCATAGTAATTCAACAAGCCACAATAAGCTCGTAGTTCTTCCCCGTTGGTTGGCTCTGGTGCCTCCTTGATTGCTCTCAATAATTTGTCTGATGGTCTAACTCTTGTGCGATCAATTACATGTCCCAAGTAAGTCTGTTCCCGCCCTCCGACCGAGCTGTGCTTTGTTTCACTGATACCCACTGCTTGGGCACCTTCGATATTGCTGGATAAGGAAGTTGCGCCCCTGTTGGTTTCGTCTGCTGCAACCTTCTCGACAGCTGTGCATAGTTGTTTGCAGTGCCCGAGAAGAGACTAGATCTCAAGGCACTGAGATGTCTGGTTGGCTCTCGGCTAGACCACCATCTCCGGAGACCGACTTGATGATGGAGCTGGTTGCTCCTATGCTTGAATTGATGTTACTGGAATCTGACTTATATGTTGAGTGTTAGTATCTTCATTTGTATCTTCTGTGAATTGTTTGTGTTGATATCGACGAGGACTTAAAAAAAAGAGACTAGTCACCAGGGCACAAGTTTTGGGGTGGGGGTTGCGCCATCGCCGTTACTTTTGTGAGCATCCTCTTTATGAGCGGCCAGTGGCGTACTTCTAGCTTGTGCTCGGAATTCTCTCCTTCGTTCTCCTTGCACTCCCACTCCTCCTTTTCTCCTCCTCTATGTGTGTCTTATTCTGTGATTGGCTGCAGTCTTTGATTTAAGGCCTCGTGTGGCCAAGTTACATCACTGTTCTGTCCTGGGCCACCTGAACTTCACATTGCTTGGTTGCGCTGCACTTCTACAAGAATTATACTAAGCTGATCTCACTCGACGACAACATTTAGTTGTAGTTCGAAGCGATGGGGCAAATTGCTGTAAGTCGTGGAAAACATTAGTGTCTTTTGCGGTAGAGTTTTAATGTTTTTGTAATTTTGTGTGGCATGTGTATCTAGTTGCTTGGGTGTGCAGTAGCTACTTCCCATTTCTAAATTTGGTTTCTGGCTGCCTTTCTAAATTATGTTCGGCTTTATCTATGGTGTCGCGTCTGCTGTGCCTCTTGTTTTAACGTGTCGTCGTGATTGTCCCTGGTTTGCCGCCTAAGTTCAATAATTTTAAAGTGTTTTTTACGTTTCCATGGTTCACTTGTTAGGATATTCGTTTTAAATGTGTTGTCTTCATTTTATTGTTATCACTTTTGAACGGTAGTAGCTTTGGATGGTCATTTTGACTGCCTCCCACCGTATATATTTTTTATATTCATTTTTAAAAATAATTTTATTGGATTGGAGGCTTCGATGGGTCTAGATGACTGCCCTCCATTCCATTTGTATGTAAATCAATTTTGGTGATCTCAAAGTAACTGTTTTAAAATATGTATGCTATAAATGAAAACTCATGCTAAAGCGTAGGTTGTATACAAATTGTGCAAGTTAAAGTTTTATATTGATATTATGTTAATTTGGCGTAAATGTAACTATTCTGCATTGCGTGTTCGTACCTACACCACTCGACTTAAAACAACCAGAATGCACCATGCTCCCAATTTCTATTTCTTGAGAAAACACCCGGGGAAGTGTCTTTGACCATGATAGTATCTTCACCAGAGATGTTGGCAATTGACACTGGTTCAAATGATCAAATCAAAAAATTGTTTCCCAAACCCTAGCTCTCAGGAAGAAGAATATTTGATGTTGGACATATGTTCAACGAAATTAACTGAATGAACAATCATGGTGGAGTATTTGGGTGCTCCTTCTCCAATATGGAGTTTGTTAAAGAAGAAAACAGAGGCCTCGTCAACATTTTCCATTTTAAATGCAACATTTGTGGCATTAAAAAAAATTTTCATTCCGAAGATCTGAAACGTAAAGACAGTTGCATGGACATTAATGCAGTTGCTGTAAATAGTATGTTAACGACTGGTCAAGGTTATTCATCTCTAAGTAAAATAACAGCTACTCTTGATATGCCATGCATGTCGAAAGATACCTACACTCGACATGAAAGCTTGTTATCGACAGTTATTCATGATATTGCCTGTCAGAAAATGAATGAGACTGCAAAGGAAGAGAGAGAGAGTGATGGCAATTGAAGCAGGTGATATTGACGAAGATGAAATACCGTTCATTACAGTTGTTACTAATGGAGCTTGGTGTAATAGGTCCTACAAGACTAATTACAATGCATTGTCAGGTGTGGTAAGTACTCCAGTTGGTACTAACTTGTAATTATTTCTCCCAACAGTAATTAACGTAAAGTGATTATGTTAAACTTGTTTCAGGCTTGCATTTTGGGCAAAAGAACTGGCAAGGTACTATTTATAAGTGTCAGGAACAAGTATTGCTTCATTTGTGCAAGAGCACACAACAAGAAGCAACCAGCTACAAATCACACTTATTTCCGAAATTGGAGCAAGTCATCGACTTCAATGGAAGCTGACATCATTGTTGAAGGCTTCCAGAAAAGTATATCTATGTACAATTTACGGTACCGGTGTCTGATAGGTAAGGTAATGAATATTTTCAGTTTTATGGTTTATAAACTTGTTATCTAAGTGTTTTGCCGTGCTTACCTTATAGTTAAATTGTCTAAAGTTCTATACCTCGTTTAACGACTTTCAGATTTTCTATTCTTAAAAAACAGTTTCCATAACACGTGGTTATTATTGCTGGATATTAAAGTGAACATTTATGTTTACGTTGTAGCTTTCATGCTTCTTCCACGGACTATTCCAAAGCTGTTTTCAGATACCGTCCTGTCATCTTGATATTTTAGCTACTTTATTTTCTTCTGAAAAAGTAAATAAGCACGTTTTGAGGGAAATTTTATTTCACTGTCACTATGTTAACTTGTAATTTACAATGACATGCTTTTATTTATTACAAATAAAAAACTTTCTTAATTTGTACTAGTAGTATTCTTAATTCGCTCCAAGATCTGAATGTAATAATACTAGTTTCAAAATTAAGTGCTGTAACATTTTCCAGTCAAGGATGCTGCATTATGGTCTGAGACCTTATTAAGGAGCGACCTGGTAATTTAGGGAAAAGGAAATAGAAGATTCCCGAGAAAATCCCGCGATCAGTCGGCATCTTTTGGTATGATCTCCATATGCGAAAATTTTTATATCCCTGCCGGGAAACTATATCAGATCGTTGTACCAAAGCCACTATGCCAATAGCAGTTGCTGTGTGACTTTGTTAATTACTACAATTCACAATATTCTTCATTTGTGACAAACACTCATACTTTGTTTAGTAAATTTGAATTACGCAAAGATACATGCGTAAACCAAAACTGCATATAATTGGACGACACAAATTATTTTAAGAAATACGTTGAAATATATCTACAGATTTATAAAATGTAGACTAATATATGAGACAATATTGCATGATATTACCGAAAAAGTAATGTTCCTTTTACTACCTAACACATAATTTAGTCACACACCCGTGTGGGCCCACACATACATGTATACATACATTTATGCATACATACTTTCATACACACATACATATGTGTGCATATAAATATATGCATACAGGCATACATATATGTATTCATACATGCATGTAAACATGCATACAAACATGCACAAACTCAAACACATACACGCCCATATATTTGCATCTTAAAAGTTTTGACTTGTTATGTGGAAAAGCATGAAATGTTGTTGATGTAAAATTGAAAGTGATGTTTTCGTATGATGTTATTTTCCCAGGTGATGGTGACAGTAGTTTAATGCGACAACTCACTAAAGTGAAACCGTAAGGTCCCAACTACTACATCAAGAAAATAGAGTGAACTAACCACATACTACGGAACTATCTTCGGCGTCTGAACGAAATAGCATCGAAAGTGAAAACATATGTTGGTTTAGTGCCTACTGCATTGAGGTCAAAAATAACAAACAGAATCCCGCGACTTCGAGCCGCAATCTCTGGGGCCATCAATCACAGGAAGTCTGAATATTCTCTAACACTTCAACAACGCATCGAGATGCTTCACAAAGACGTTGATAACGGGCCATATCATGTTTTTGGTAATCATTCCAGGTATGGAGACCTTCACTACTTTTGTACACGAATGGAAGATGGAGAAAATTTAGTTCCACTTTTGGAGAGCTTTGGTATGTGGCAAGAAATTATAGCTGCTAAAAATATTGTCGCTTACCATGCAGAAAACTTGTTAGAAAATGTCACAACAAACTTCGTTGAAAACTTTAATTCTACACTTTGTAGATTTGTTGGTGGAAAAAGGGTAAATTTTGCCTTACGCGGTGGATACAAAATGCGAAGTGAACTGTCTGTCGTACAGCACACTACAGGAGGATAGGTGCAGCGGTGCCTAAGTACTGAAATGACAGGGCGTAGTCCCGGAACATTTATCAGAGCTTACGAAAGAAAAAAGCAAAAGTCTGAAGAAAAAAGAATTTTCAGAAAAGCCAAACAAGTGTTTCAAACAGTACAAGAAAGCGGCTTGGGTTCACTGGGGCTGATAACCACTATGGGAATGTGGAACAATCCGCACAACCAACTCCAGATTTACATGTAGCTGCGTATGAAGAAAGAAAAGTACAGTTCTTAAAGAATATGGAGTTAAGTGATGAACAGAGAAGAAAACTTCAAAATGCAACAACATCACAAGCCAATTCTCATTTGTGGCATTGTGAACGATTACAACGCTTAACCTCTTCCAACTTTGGTAAAATTTTCCGAATGCATAAAACATCATCATGTGCCAAGACAGTTACTTCTCTTCTTTACAGTGACTTTAAAGGCTCCGTGGGAACTAAATACGGCATTGAGAAAGAGCCCATCGCTCGGAATGCTCTTGCAAATTATTTGCAAGCAGACATTTCGCTCGCAGGACTATACGTGGATGAAGAACTTCTATGGTTTGCGGCTTCTGATGGCGTACTTGGAGAAAATGCTATAGTGGAAATCAAATGTCCTGTATTGGCATCAGTATTAACACCTGAGCAAGCGATACTTGAGAAGAAAGTATAATTCTGTACCTTTGTCGACGGAAAGTTACGCTTAAAAGAAACACATCCACATATGTACCAGGTTCAAGGTCAACTGCACATTACAAAATGCCAAATTTGCGTGTTTACACTTTGGACCCTACAAGGAATACTGGTACAAGAGATCGAGAGGAGTGACAGATTTTGGGAAGAAAAGATGATGGATTAGCTGACAAACTTTTATATGAATTGTCTGCTACCAGAAGTTACCGATCTGAGAATACCACGCAACATGGAAATCAGAGAACATTCCCACGACATCTCAACACGAATTCACTAGAAGACAAATAAACTGGATTGAGCAGAAATCAAGACTATTATGTCAACTTCCCCAATGTGTAATACATTACAAAATTTGTGTCGTAAATGAATTATTCCCGGCAAGNAAAAAAAAAAAAAAAAAAAAAAAAAAATGTGTTCAAACGATAAAATTTAAGGGGACGGAGATTTTTCTGTTGTACTGTTTCAGTAGATGGCATGCATATGTGGTAACGTACATGTATTTCTAAATATAAATTTAAAGAGAATATTTCTGTTTTGAATATTTGGCTAACCATTATAAGACTGGTATGCATTTCATTGTTATCAGAGGAATATGTGGCAGGCTTTTCATAATAACGAAATTTGTTAGCCCAACTGTTATGGTGTAATATTAAACACACCTTCTTATTTATTTTTATAAAATACTGTTACTTAATTTTATGCTCTCTTTTGTCAGTTTTTGCTTATTCGAAATACAGCTTCATGTGGTCCACAGAAAAATGCTATTTCATAATTTTTTTTTACATTTTTGCATGTAAATGCAATAATTTTAGGTTGCACGGTTTCGCGCCTACAGTTTAAGTGGGGTAGCATATTTAAGCTTTCCATGAATTCCAAACAATTATGGCCATTATTACATGAGAAATGCTTATATGCGTGGAATATTGATATATGCCAGTTGCCAGTTTTCTTGTTACACAAACATTAGACAATTTTCTGTGTATATGTGGAATATGTTTTAAGATATCTTAATGTATTTGAATAAGTTTGTTTTATTTCATAGATTATTATGGATTTGATTATCACAAAAACTAGTTTTATGCGTGTTGCTGTATTCTTGCACTTTCAGGAATAAAATAAAAACATTAACTTGTTTTGACTACGAAGCAAATAAATATTCATTTCCAAGTGTACTTCCAAACCCTAATCTATAGGTAATGAAATTACTTCTATTGATTTCATCAATCATTGTAACTTGATTTTATAACATCATTACTACGTATATAAATTATTTGTTCATGTGTTATATTTGTGTTGTATTGTGTTCAGGCACGCATACACAATTTTGCTTAGAACTACTTGTCACATGCTCTGAGGATTCAATCGTTTTACCCCCTCTTCTCGACAACCCTTTTTTTTAAAAATAAAATTACACTTAGGCCCCTGCTACAGACCACAGAGGCATTTAAAGATACTTCAGTGATAACAGAAGCACTACAATAGTAGAGGTTTTACAAAACATTCCTTGAACTAAATCCAGGCTTCACCACCAGTGTAAGCAGCCTACAGTACAATAAGACATAGGCTTACTGACTGAAAGCCTCGTGTAAAGAAAATAATATAAAATTTTTTTAATATGTTATATGTTTGTAGTGTTGAAGTATTCTTATTTCTTGCAAAATATTTAACCGAAAAAACTAAAATCAAATTGGTTAAAACTATTTTGTGAACATCATAAAAAATTTAACTAAAATTTATTATTTTACCAAAATTATAAAATAACCGTCTTGGTCACAATTTTTGAATTATTTTCGAGATGTAACCTACCTATTTTTTCACTTGGTTTAACTTGCAAAAAAGCACACAAAAAACATATGCTTTCAATAAATACTTCCAGTGTTCCGGGTTTGGTTGGTTTTGTTCAAGCGGTTTAGAAGACATACAAAATTAACATAACATATTTATAAAACCACTATTTTGAATGTTGCCACTCAGCATTGCCTAAAACTAAAAAATGCAAAATCCTTGTGTACAATGTTAAATTAATTTCAGTTTATAATTTCAAAATATTGTAGGGATACACATGCACACACATGCACACAACCACTCATACACATATAAGCGAATAGGAAAGTGATCTCTTTGGAAAGTAAGATAAAGAGTATATTTGCAAATTACAACTTTGCTCAACTTGTACAGTGTGAGACATGCGGAGCGTGTGCCTATTTTGCCCGAGCGTATTTTCTTGATTTCGTTCTGAACAATGCGGCAGCAGACAAGCCGGCTGTCGACAGCCATAACGGTAGTGAGGAGGGGTGTAAAAGGGACAAAGACGAAGGGCGGGAGGAGAGAGAGTCGCCACGCAGCTCCGAGATTGGGTGGTAGCGAGCAAGAGTGACAGAGAACTAAAGCGCTGTAGTTCTGAAACCTGCCACCCGCCTTAGTGCAAGAACGGCACAAAATTGAAGCAACAGTGCTATCCCGGCCCAGGCAGGCGGACGCCTTAAGCAGCACTGTTTTTATGAACCCAAAAATTTATACGTATTATGTTTTCTGTAAAAGGACGTGTTTATTTCAGTGTGTGATGATTGCTAATATAATAAAGCTGATGAGGGTGAAATGAGTTGAGTATGGAGCTGCGCCAGAATGGAAGGGTGGGGGAAATGGAAGATCCTCGAGAAAACCCACTGACCAGCGGCATCTTCCAGCACAATTCCCACATGCAAAAATCCAGGAGCGACCCCGCCTTGGAATCAAACTCTGTTTGCCTAAGTGAAAGGTGAGT
This sequence comes from Clitarchus hookeri, assembly GCA_002778355.1. Classification (NCBI taxonomy): domain Eukaryota; kingdom Metazoa; phylum Arthropoda; class Insecta; order Phasmatodea; family Phasmatidae; genus Clitarchus; species Clitarchus hookeri. The sequence continues at coordinate 109,352 of NQII01003740.1, read as the reverse complement.
AGTCTGACCATTACTCCACCACGGTCCAAATAAAATAAGGAGAATTATTCAAACGGCATAGTTGTTCAAATAATTGAGCATTATTACTTAGATAAGGGGATGCTAGACGTAACCAAATATTAAGAGTTGTACAAGTTACATAATGTACTAATAATCATTTAAAACAAGCATAAAAGAAAACTATGCAGTGACGGCATATTTTGTTTGGCGAGCGAATACGAGTCTGTAATTGCGTGATATTTTATTTTGCTAAAAAACAGTTACGAGCGTAGGTGGAAAATAAAATGTATACTGTCTACAACAATGCTATGTCACTTACTTTTAAATTTACATTTATCTTCTAATTATTACTATTTTAAGCTATTAGAAGAGTTAATTTATTAAGATGAGCATTAAATGTCATTCAGCGTAGAAATACATTTTACATACTCCAACATTTTCCTTTAAACGAATATATACGGTGTTGGGTGTATTTTACTCGCATGTCCGCCATCTTGACTGTTTATGTCGTAACCCACAGCTCACAATACCATGGAGAACTGCTGTACAATTTGCAGAAAACATTCTATTAGAAGGTGTCGGGGTTAACAGCACCCCAACACTGACCCGTAATGTTATGTAGAGTGCAGCCAGAATTTTTGCTCACTAAATGTCGAAAATGTGCACAGTAGTTTTGAATAAAAATGAGTGAGAGTTTTTATTTGCCAAAAAATTCTGTAACAGAGCAGCATATAAGGGAACCGCTACGCTCAGAGCTAAGTGTATTTGTATGGAACACATTGCACTGCTATGTCAGATAGTGGCATGAGAGTTAGCTGCATATCTGAAGCATTTTAGTCTTCTTTGGAACGTGCCAGCATTCTCGTACCTGTTGCTGTGGTTCCCCAGCAAACCTTTCATGTGTGAACTTGAACGAATGCTCAAAAAATGGTTTCACGAAAAACAACACAGCTGACAGTACCAATTGCCACTTGTAGAATATTTGCACAACAATGTTATTCATTTGTCCATTGGTCAGACATCCCATTAAACTTTATTTGGAGTGCTGCCTAAAAGTCGTTGTCCCTTTTCCCTTCTTGAAAAATTAGCATGTGACTATCAGGAGACTGTAGAGGCTAACCAAAGGTAAATACTGCAAGAGGTACAGAGTTTGGTAAAACTGTGATTGTTAAAATCTGCAGAGATGCGTGTGTTTTCACCGCATATCAGTAAATGTGTCACTGTAAAAGACTGTCTACTTCATCTCCATTCATGACTATGTTTATGTCCAATGCCATCTTTGTTTGTTTGCGCATCACACAAAACTAGCAAGTTCCTGGCCAAGGGGTTCACTCAAGGCTTGTGTTTGCACCATGCAGCAAACATGCATATTTCTTTGTAAGTGGGCTGTTTGTTTTTTTACTTTTGAAGTTGCATTTGTTTTTGCTATGCCACATTTATGCTGATTGCTCATCAAAATACTATGCTCTTTATGTCTGACCTTGCATTTGTTTTCGTTACACGGAAATTACATAGATTCTCAAGTACTGTGTTCGTGCACATCTGAACAGGCATTTGTTTACGTCGGAACCCATGTTTGTTTATGTGCTCATCTGCTTCACAGCTGCGACCCGCCTCTCTCCTTGTCCATGTCACATACAAGTTGACAACACCTAGCATCAAACTGCCCCCGTCCATTAGGGTGTGCGTATTTTGGTCTCGTGTGCTCACGTCCACGACGGCCTAGTGGGGGGAGCGTTTTTCATTCCTTGACTGGTACGAGCCCATCATGGACAACACCCGCATGAGGCGCAGGGCCATGTAATGCATGTGTTCGGTGTGTCTGCACGGCATGTGTAAAGTGCACTGAAGATCGGCCAACGGCCAAAGACAACATTGAAAAGGATTGATGGTAGTATTTAAGGTTTTTATGTAATTGTTTTGCCAGTGCACTCCTTTGCACGTGTTTGTAAACTGGTATTAATTTTGTGTTCCTATCATTTCGATCACACTTACAATCTCCACACAAGGCCACCACTTCCAGTGCTGGCTCGTGTCCCCGCTTCCGACTGCCGTTAGGCAGTCTCTCCTCGGAGCTCTAGCTGGACGGGTGCGTGCTGTGTGGCCTGTGGAGCCATCAACTTTGCATTTACTGTTAGACTAATTCTGTTGTGTAATTTATTCTTAAACCTCTTTTATCCTAGGCTCTTCCATTCCATTGAACGGTGGGCCCTTAAATAATTGTCACCTTAGGGCTTTTCTTGTGTATGTAACTTAGTGCCTACATTGGGCTGGTTCAGACAAGGACTCGTGTAGGTGTTCTCGTGCCGCAGTGCCTTTGTACTGTTTTCTTTATTGTAACTGAGTTCATGTAGCACCCAGCACAATTTGCAGTGCTTTTATTGTGTATTAAATGCCGGATGGCTTTGGATTTAACATGCACATGGTTGCCCTCAATTCCTACGCTGTGACCTAGCCACCCTGGACTTGTGTTTGGCGGGCTCTGTGGACAACAACGAAGCAGAAGATTTGTGTATTGGCGTCAATTGATCAGCCACGTGGCGACGTCACGACCCTGGTAAGAGAGTTTTTGTTCACCGCATGGCTGTGTGCATAATCATGGCCTGGCGCTCTGGGAGTATTACTACAACTCCGCCTCAAACCATCTCCTCACCATTTGATGCCGATAACTGTTTATATGGCGGCAATTTTGAAAATAAGTGTCTGGCCCTCATAAAACAAGTCCGTTTACATGGCCTACTGTAGTAGGTACTACTTGTTTGCCAAATTTGGAAGGAATCTGGTGAGTTTTTCCCAAGATATGACAAAACTTAATTTACTCATCTTACAAAATGGTTGATCAAAGAGAGACTGAGTAGACACATTTGATTACTTTCAGCATAACAAGATTGGTGGAAATTGCAAATGAACCTAAAATATTTATATTGCTGCAATTTCGAAAATAAGTGTCTTATTTATTTAAATTTTATATGCCAAAATTGGCAGGAATTGGTTGTGTAGTGATGCAGGAGACATCCTTCCCCTTTCTGACCATCTGCCACGCTGCGCATCCACCTCCACCGCTACGATGAGCACACGGGTGCCAGGTAGTACAGTGCAAGTGAGAGAAGTGTATTGCAACCATCCCCCCCTCACTCCGGCGGTTCGACCCATCTGAAGTGGAAGTGGTGTGGAAAGTTTCTATCACGTAGTGCAGGGTGTAGTGTAATTTCTAATAAATAAGTTTTGCGAGACTAAAGAACATGTTAGTTACATGAAAAATGCCCTAAGAAATTAAATTGCTGTATTTTATTTAAGTGTTGTGTTCATCTCATTACGTCACCCACATTTCATTCCATTAATCAATTGTCCTTGCAAGGGTTTGCGTGTTTTATTGTTGAATTTTTATGTATTTGGCAAAGGGTTATGTTGTTTTTGAATATGTTCAGTTTTTTGGAAGAAAGTAGTTCTGGCGCATGACCACCGCCATACCCATGGCTACACGAACCCGCCAAGTCAGTCATTGTCCGAGAGTCAGAGGAGTTGGCACGCATCGTGCTTCGGGTACATATGCGTCTATTTGCACCGATCATTTAGTTTTCTATAGTTATTTAGTAATTTAACCTAAACATTTGTTTCATCATACCCAAGGACACCACTCCTCCTTCCCTCGAAATAGCATCACCCGGGGAAGCGTAACTTTAGAACTTAATGGTTAATGTCACATTTGCGAGCTTTTTAACAGCTAAGCATACCTGGCGGGCACAAGTAGCCGGGAGCGACTTCATTATCATAGCATTGTGAATTTAGTGTATCGTGCAAGGGAAAATATATGTTGGTTAGCAGATCACGTGCTTTATTTCTGCGCACTGCCTCTTTGGCATTTAAGGGCACAGGATCTCCACTATCTGCCTTTCAGAAGATTACCCAGTAACGTAATCTTGCACAATCTTAACTAAAATGTAAATTAATAGAAGCTTAAGGTATGTGGGTCAGCCTAAGTAGACCCACTAAATATGTGATGCATCAGGCGTGAGAGTAGCCTAATCTCATCTTCATATTTGGGACGAATCTGCAATCTTCTATCTCCTAGGGAATGGCGCACGTCTAGGTGGATGACCACACAACTCTGAGATCACCAGCATCATCATCATGACACTGCCTGTCGACTGTGTTTGGCGTCTAAAGTCAGGTTACCTTCACCTTAATTCATTCCCATATTTTGGTTACCACCCCTCAAAATTAATATGCACCTGTCCAAGAAAACGTCACATGGTGCCCTTCCATGGGGCGTACCCTTTCCTATGAAAATTTCGGCCCAGAAATTCCAAATTTCCATGAGGAATTTTCCGTTCTTTTCCCCCTGACTGCATCAAGATTGTTACAGCATATGGGGTGAAAGCGCGTCAAATTCCAGCTTTCGCCAATTTGCCATTGTGCCTACAGCTCAGAACTTGCACAGCAAGTTGGCCATCTTGGGGACAGCGCAACGTGATCAGTGTCACCGCCCCTCCGTCTCCATCACCTTGGGTCTGTGCAGCGACAGTGGGTGGGTGCACCTGCACTCACCACACTCCATACTCCAGTATTGCTTCTCCACCAGGGGGAAGTATTGATCGACGCTACGGGACGTTTGCACAGGCGTGCACACCCCCTTCACTGCTTATCAGTACATCTCTTCACGTGGGTGCAGGGAGGATCTCCACAAGGGGTATATTATGGCCTTGACCCTCACCGCCGAGCCGCCTGTCATGGACATGGCAAATCAGAATGTGATGGAATCGGTGGAACAGAAAAAGTTTAGCTAGAAAAAGTCAGCAGCTGCCTTTGGAGAGGTAGATCACAATGGCAGCCCAGTTCGTAACATTTTGTAAAACAAATATCATAAAAGTCTGTTTCCACTTTGACGAGACAGAAAATTCATGTTCAACTCTTGAAAAGTGGTTCATAGATGTACAGACTCTTCCTGGTACTAGAAACTTCCTTAATTTTCAGCCTCTTGATTTCTTGGCAGTATCGAAGCTCGAACAATTAGTGCCAACAAGGATTTCTCTCTCACACACAACCTCAAAATTTGTCATCCATCATAACAGCAGATGATCTTTACCCTGGATGTTATGTTACATGCAATAATGATCACTTCTGGTATTTTGGAATGATGGCGACAGTGAACAAAGATATTGATGTTGTTATAAAGTTTTTACATCCTCATGGACCTTCACCATCATTATGTTGGCCAGCACATGAAGATTGTTGTGCAATACCACTTCTCAAAGGACTATACGAAGTCAGTGCAGGAAAAAATGGCACACGTGGAGGTTATAAAACGGAAATATAAAAATTGAGGTTTGTGTACTGTATGAACTTAAGTTAAACATATATATATTACATACATACACACACACACATATATATATGAGTGCCAATTCTGTTGGCTTCCAGCTCAGCAGGCGTATATGGGTTACGTGATACTGCATTGTGCACATGTCACAAGGACGAGTGCCAAGGCTGTCGTCAATCAACCAGTTTTCATTCTGTTTTTTTATAAACCTTCCTTTCTTTCCCACGAGTGTTTGTACACCTTTCTATTTTATCTGTATTACCTGCAAAGGTACTAAAATCTGCAAAAAGCTCATTTTTACCATGCTTTTGCATCAGGAAGCGCCTTTGTTGATAGCTGTCTGTTTTAACATTTCAGTTTGTTATTCTCAATGATTTTTCGATTGTTTTCAGAATGCCACGCGCAAGACCAAACATCGGAAAGGTGAACTGATATTTCCAAACATCGCAACGAACTATGTTGATCACAATTGGATAAGCGATCAAGCAATACTTGCAGCAAAAAATAAAGATGTTTACGAAATAAACGACAGCATCCTTGAGAAAATCCCAAGCGAACATGTCGCATACAAATCTGTGGATGTAACATTACACGAAAATGAAACTGTAAATTATCCACCAGAATTTTTAAATTCGCTTGATGTTCCAGGATTGCCTCCGCATATATTAAAATTGAAAATAGGAGTGCCGGTCATTTTACTTCGTAACATCAATCCACCAAAACTTTGCAACATCACACGCCTTGCAATAAAAAAAATGATGGGCAATACTATAGAAGCTACCATCTTGAAAGGTGCCTTCAAAGGAGAAGATGTGCTTCTTCCCAGAATTTCATTTATTCCATCAGAAATTCCCTTTCACTTTAAAAGAACACAGTTTCCAGTCAGATTGGCATTTGCAATGACAATAAATAAAGCTCAAGGGCAGTCATTGCAAATGTGCGGAATAGATAGAGAAACAGAATGTTTTTCGCACTGCCAATTGTGGGTGTCCTGTTCTAGAGTAGGAAAAACATTCAACTTATTCATATGTGCGGAAGATGGTAAAACTAAAAACATTGTATACAAACAAGTACTTCAATAATAAAGATTTTAAAAATACATGTACTACTTTCAATTAATTTCACAGAAATGAATTGAACCAAAATCTTTTATGCTACAGCAATGCGTGGCCGGGTAAGCTAGTTGCTTATAAAACAAGTATTTTATAATGTGTAATCTCTGTATACTGTTTATTAATTAATTTTGATATACAAACATGTTCATTAATATACAAATATAAATTTTGACAAGTCAGCATTCACCTTTCAAAGACTTGTGTTTGAAAATTTTTTCAGTTATCACAATTATGTAAATGTTAAATTAGGTTTGCATGTTTGATATAGATTATATTTTAGTGCAAGTCTTTGATTTTTAAGTGTAGTTGGAACAAGTTAATCTTAGTCATACTGCTGCATTTTCATTAAAATTCCAGAGCAAAAGACAATATTTTTAACTGAAGGAATGAAAATGCATTAATGTTATTTTGTATTATTAAACACACTTTTAAGTTAATATAAAACAATATATAAATCATGCTCATACCTTTCCCTCACTCCAATAATTCTGTTTTTTAAAGGTCTTTTTTTTTTTTGCATAAAAAATTTTAAAAATTTTTTATGACTTTCTACTGACCTTTAAAGTTGTAGTATATTTTTTTCTGAAATCCTCATTCTTTAATTAATAAGGCTGTAGAATTTCAGATTGCTTTATGAGAAAGCTGTGACAATTTTTGTAAGGAAGTGCTGCTTGCAAAAAAGACCTCAGAAGTATTGAAACATTGCAATTCACAGAAAGTTTGAAGAGCTGTAAAAAATAAAAACATATAAGCTAGACCAAAAAAAAAATAAAAGATGTGGTTGTCAAAATAATTTTTTCTTGGTTGAATTGACATGTAACCTTAAAGCGAGGGGGTCCATTGAAATGTTAATCTTCCATATAGTGGAGGTTACAAAAATAAGAGGAAAATTAGATCCTAAGCAGGTCTTTCAGAACACTGCTGGTAACTCATAGAAGAAGAAAAAAAAAGAAAAACCCCCCACATAAAATATGAAGAATTAATTGATATTTTTAACACGAATGAACGTTGTTGTGTGAGGCTGGTGGTGATGACAGCGGCGTGTTGTGAACTGTGCAGGCTGGCAGGGATCACTGTTGCTGCTGATGAAGAGACCAATTGCGCGCTGCTCATGTGTAAAGACCTGCTGCTCCAGGTGCAGTTGCTGGAGCCGAGCAGTACCATCAGAGTGAGTGTGACCTTAGAATAAATATTTGGTATAATGTATTCACGGTAACTTCAAGATTTTCTGAAACCCTGCTAAATATCTACTTTCAGGGAGCCGATTATGTATCCTTCCGCAGTATGTAAACAAAACATTGCCATGTGACACCTGTCAAACGTTTTGTAAACAGTGCCATGTGGGAACTGTCAAATATTTTGTAAACAAACAGTGCCTTGTGGGAACTGTCAAATATTTTATTAACAGTGTCCATGTGGGAACTACCAAAATTTATTTTTGAAGAGAAACAATGCCATGTAATCTCAACTCTCATATACTTTAATAAAATTCTATAAATGTCTAAAAAATGCTAATCAATTTAGCGAAATGTTGTAATACATACAAAAAGGTAGATTGAAGTATATATCGGAACTGTTAATTATATAATTTAATTAAAGTTTACTTATTGTATTAAGATTTATTTAGGGCCTACATATTTGCTGTAAGGAAAAAGTTAAATTTTACATAATAAACTTTTGGAAGTAGCACTCAGGTTAAAGATTTCACTGTGATAAATGGTACCGTATTTTATCGCATATAAGTGGCACATTTTATTTAAAAAAAAATTTATTGAAAACTCGGGGTGCGACTTATAAGTGAGAAAAATTCCTCCAGCCCCGCACTAACGTTTCATTTACTACGAATTCACGGCCCGCGGCTCGATTTCCAAACTCTTCAGCGAACAAAATCACTTTCATTTTGAAACCTGCGGTGTAGGTACATCTCTGTTCCATCAAGAACTGTCGCGCTTCTTCACTGCAACATAAAAACAACACTATGCGGCGGAAAGACGAGTCACGGCTAACATTTGGCACTGAAGAACCAACGCTAATGTGCTGCCATCTCTTGGTCTCCACAAAAAGCTTTCGAAAATAATCGATTATCAGTTGGCGGCGACCAAAATTCGATTCCTTTGCATTCTTTGCGAAGGGAATAACGTAACGGAAATATTCAAATGCCTTTCTATATTTTGCACGTTTATTTGATAAACTGCAGAAATAACAACGCTAATACTAAAATTACATCTTAACCTAGAATTATCTTGTAAGTAGAAAGAATGTGTTACGTTAGTTTTATAACCACAATTCAGCGTCTCCAATATGGCGTGGTTATACTTCTGAAAAAAACGTGCCCAAACGAACAAGATGGAGTGTACGAGTCCGCTGGACAACAACTGAAATTTATTTAATTTCAATTAATAACGGTGAAATCTTTACCCATGAGTGCTACGTAAAAATGTAAATATATAGTTTAGCAATATTAACTTTACAATTACGGCATTAAATTTATACATATTAATATTTAACCTACGAACTATTTCTTTTCAGCTATAACCAACATGTCCCTTCAAAATCCGTTGTTAATTCTTACGGACTTTTAACAAATTATTAAAATTTATTGAAAAAATATACTTAAAACTTAAAACAACCAATTTATATAGTGCTTCAGTGCTAAAAGCAAGACAAAACCTTTTTCCATATACCATTTTTTTATAACCAATTGAACATGTAACTCCTAGGGTGATTTTTCAAAGGTTCTTTTCAAAAGTATCGAAGATACCGTGAATGGATTATAAACTGATTATTTTCTGCGAGTCTCCCAACATTGGCATACCCCACACCAATACAACTGTCGAAAGTCGCATTGTCAGTGGCGATGAATGTGTTTGTTTATATATTAATTTTCCAAAGACAAGTCCTTTTACAATAATAAAATANGAATGTGTTTGTTTATATATTAATTTTCCAAAGACAAGTCCTTTTACAATAATAAAATACTTTTACGAATTCTAATTTAATATAATAATTTTTGAAATAGGTCAGAGGAAGTATACAAACATGTCAAAGCACTTGCTTACACAAACAGTGTTCTAACCTCAATTCCTATCCACTTTGTTTATGATAGTACTCTTGGCAGGTGAGCAGTTCAATGTTGAGACATTGAGTGGCCACTGTACACCTACTTCATTTCCTCTCTACAAGTGTAACAGCTCTGTCCAGGTGTTACACCTTCATGTCTGCACAAGAGATTTTGTTATGTTATGTACACTTTTAATTTCATTTATGAGTTAAATAATAACCTTACAGATNACTTTTACGAATTCTAATTTAATATAATAATTTTTGAAATAGGTCAGAGGAAGTATACAAACATGTCAAAGCACTTTCTTACACAAACAGTGTTCTAAGCTCAATTCCTATCCACTTTGTTTATGATAGTACTCTTGGCAGGTGAGCAGTTCAATGTTGAGACATTGAGTGGCCACTGTACACCTACTTCATTTCCTCTCTACAAGTGTAACAGCTCTGTCCAGGTGTCTGCACAAGAGATTTTGTTATGTTATGTACACTTTTAATTTCATTTATGAGTTAAATAATAACCTTACAGATATGGTAAAAGCCAAGGAATTGTAATTGAATTCAAAGTCATTATTTTGGTCAGGTTTTTGATTAATTTATTCCTGATTGACATGCTCAGACATGGCAGATGTGTAATGCACAACTGACAGTTTTTTCAACCACAGGGTAGCCAACTTCATAATTACAAGATACTACATTCACAAAAATTCAAATTTTCTGAAATAACTTTGATTACTGTTTAGTGAGGAGAGTTAGTGAAGAGATTTGGGCGGCTCTTAACAGCAAGGTCTTAAGAGCCGGTGAGGGTGATTGAGGTGAGTATGGAGCAGTACTAGAATGAAAGGGCAAGGGAAACTGGAGATCCCAGAGAAAACCCGCAGACCAGCGGCATTATCTGGCATGATTCCCACATTCGAAAATCCGGGAGTGATCCGCCTAGGGATTGAACCCAATTCTCCTTGGTGGGAGGTGAGCAGGCTCACCTCGTGTGTGTGTGTGTATATATATATATATGTGTGTATATATATATGTATATAGACACACACACACACACACACGTGGCGGTTCACAACGAAAACATTTGTTGCACTGCTCCACCTAAATTTTATAATAAGTGTTTATTTAATTTCTGTTTATTTTATTTATATGTTCCATAAGTTTGAATACAAAAAAAATTGTTTCTTTCATCGTTTTTCACTGAAGCACCTAAAACCACTAGAATACACAGTTACAGCACTGTTGACACACTAGCAGTTTCGCCTCAAAATCACAGATCAGGAAATCGAAAATGTGATGATTTAGACGGTTTTTGATGGGACTGTGTTTGGAAACTGCACGTGTTTTCCTGTCCGCTGATGTACCTGGACAGGCCTCATTAATTTGCGTCAATACCTGAATGCTACCAAAGTTTTTCCAAGCCGGGTCGAAGAAGTAACACCTGGCTAGTAATCCGATCATGTCTAGACCTAACATAGCAGCAAGAATAAATATGTATGATATAATCAGACGTCGGATAAAATTGTGTTTTTGTTAAAATTTGTTATGCAGTGGTACAGTAGGTCATTTGATTTAGTTGGCTCTTGCAAAAAAAATATTGGTAGTTTATTTAATAATGGTATTCTGAAGCATAATGAACTAATAAATCTGAACAATTTGTCTTAAATGTTATGATTTTGGACAAAAAACTGTCTTCTAAAATATATCTGCATAACTGTAGTGGTAATACAGTTAACTGAAAGTACATTGTATTAATTATTAGACTGTTATTTTGATTGAATTTGTCCTGGACAAGTAAGTATATATTTTCCTATCTCTTTTATAGTTTTGTGCAGTCTCTTTGAATTAAAGGGTTCCATACAATGGAGTAATATTCTAGTTTTCAACTTCCTAAAGGATTGTATAGACATATAACTGACTCAGGTTTTATAGGCTTAAGAAGTAATCAATTTGATGAATCCAACCCAGCTCTGACGTGGTAGCTGCCAAGTGATCTCTGTATGTGTGGAAATGAAGTTTGCTGTGTTCTGTTTCTTTAGTAGTTTCAGTAATAATAATGTATGAGATTCAGCTTACATTTATTAATCAAACTTTACAAGATGATCACTACAGTGGACTCTCGTACTGAAAACTCATGAACCAATAAATCGTATCCACAGTTAATTTTCAGTGATCCTGGTAAAATTCCTATTAAATAATGATAAAGCTACCTGCTTGTATCATTTATCGGATATTATGTTGGTTAAAATATATTTCGGTCCCGTCACCTAAGATTTTCAGCAACAATTGTTTTTAAACTGGTTATTTATGCAAACATCTAGTAACTGGATGTGAAATACATCACGTGTGCAGCCGATTATCTCTGCTCTGCTGCGCGGTACGAGTCTGGTTTGCTCTCTCTCATACATGCCTGACGAGAGGGAAAGCAGTTACCTAGCAATCAGCGTGGCAACCTAGCGTCCCCTTTCTCTCACCCCTCTTTGTGTCTCAGCCGTGCACCTTTCTTCCTCCCCTTACATGCCTTTGAGATGGGAAGCTGTTGCCTATAAAAAAAAAAGTGTGTCCTCTCTCGGCTGCTACCCCTTACACGCCAGGCCGCAGAACAAGTAAAGTGTGCCTGGCGATCGTAGACATTTTATCAAGATTGTCAGTCACTCATAATAGTTGCACATATCATCACTAGTATTTCAAAGCAAATGGTTTCGCCTTAAAATGTTATGCAATACATTTTAACGAGGAATTATTATCTGCAAAAATGTTTTCTTTCGTGTTTAAAGATCGTTCCCCCCTCCCGTAAAGTTGGTGTTTAATTGTATCTGGCATAAAATCAATATGATTTTAAAACAAAATATTAATTTAACTCAATGGACAGCATCTTTGCGAATAAAATGATATGCCCAGAAGCATAAACTCGACACCTTTTGTCGTCTAATAATGGATAAGTACCTAGCCTGAGTGCAGAGTAACATGCGACAGGTGTCTACGAGAAAATCAGAGGATGTGGTTTTTAATGATTAATTATTAAACACCATAAAGAAATATATTTTAATTGCCTTATTTATTTCTATCTCAAAATTGCAGGCTTTTTTTGCAGTGAAATAAGTACGTTAAAAGTCAGACATTTGCCACGCCCGCAAGGTGTCAACATGTAGCCGCATGGAGGGGTACATTCATTTCTCCCGCAGTTTCCCCTTCTACGTCTGCCCGTTGTTAACATATTGCCCGATCAATAATCTCTCCACTTGCTCTCAGCTGATTGAGTGCACGTGGGACATTCAAAATTTGACTTGCATTCAGTGTCATATTATTTTTATTTTCAGAGGGTTTGAAAGTTTTTGGTCGACTTGCATTTGGTATCAGATTACAATCAATTTGCACTGTTTTGAGATGTTATATTCTTTATTTAAATGAGTTGAGGTGAAATGTTTTATAATGTATTATTTACAGTAATACCTTTTTTTAATAATTCCCATTTTTATTGTGTTTATTAGCCAAACTTTACTCACTGTTTATTAGCCTAACTTTACTCACAGATAACTTACACCTCTAATTATACTCAAAATCAAGTCTAATAAGGTCAGAAGTTGTATTTTATTGTTGTACATGTCAGAACCCTCATCTACTGAAATCCAGCATGTATGGAAATTTTTGACAGTCCCCTGAAAAATGGTAGATGGGGAAGTCCACTGTAATTTTAATATGATAACACTTCATTGTTTTCAACTCTCCTTCCATCAGTTGCTCTCTCTCCCATGTCTGCCAACTTAACCACATGCAACATACTGTCTGAAAGAACATCCAGGTCTGTAATGTTGTTTGTATAGTGTATAAGTATGTTTAATTTGGCGTAATTTCCTGGTGAATGAAATGCTTGGTGGGTTTCATCATAGTTAAGCTACATAAGATTTTGATGACACCAATTGACAATGGTGTCAATATTATTCTGAACCAGATGACAGTCTTCAATTGCGTTTTTTTTCCCTTCATATTTTTAGATAATCAGCAAACAGTGTTGAATGGAATATTTTGATAATTTTGTAATATTGTCTATGTGAATAACAAATAGAAGTGGAGCAAATGAACGTCCTTTAAGCAACCCTCAAAAGAGGTCTAAGTAGTGCTGTGATTGCTCATTTTCGATACATACTACATATTTTTCATTTTAAAAGTATTCCTCTAGCAGTGTGATGTGCTTGTAATCAAAACCAAGGTTAGCTAATTTTTCTGTCTAGAGAATGGTCAACTGTGTCGAATGCTTTAGAAATTACCTCTCCATGTCTAGAATTAAAAAAGCGAAACAAATTGATGGCTGTGGATCTGTGTTTAACAAAACCATGTTGGTACTTAAATAAAATTGTTTTAAGGTGGAAAAAACAAATGTTAATGAATGATTTTTAGCCATCATTTTAGACAATGTACAAAGCAAAGAAATTGGTCCTTATATGTAATTTAAGTATCTACTGCCTTATATAACTACAGCTTTTTTCCAAAGGGAGGGATAAAAACCTGCCTTAAGACACACAATAAATATATACTATAAGGGTGATGCAAAAATGTAAGAGCAACTCTTGACAATGAAGTTGGGTATGTTATCTGGTCCAGCCGAAGAATTAGATTTTAGTTGTTTTATGTCCCTTATTTCCAGTATGTGTGTATACTCCAAATGATTGAAAAAGAATAATTTGATTTGGTTTTAATGTTGGATGAACAAGTATAAAATTAGAGCTGTGCGATTCTAATCTGCTTCTGCCGAATTTCCAGATGTTGACTGAATCGGTGCTTCTGCAGATGTAGGAACTGTAGATAATTTTTCGCCAATACATATTCCACCCATCCACACCAGCAAACAGGATGTTGAAGTCTGGATGAAGACCAAGTCTGCATGCATTGCGTCAACATGCATCAGTTCTTTATTTTGGTTTCTTGAAAAACTGCCCATACAGGTTACAATGTTTTTTCAGTTTTGACTCGGGTTTACATTCAGATTTTTTTTCATATGTATTTCAGTTATAAAACGCTTTCCTACAAGTTAGTAAAATTAAGAATTCTCTAAATATTTAAATTTGGTATATCAGTTTTGTATATGATTCCAAGACTTTATGTGTCCACGTAAAGTTTTGCCTGTGTAGGGAACATAAAAACTGTTCCCTTCAGATTCATTAAAAAAAAAGGTCCTATTGTATTTACAAGTTCATTTGTAACATTTTCATGTTAAAAATTAATTGTGACTGGCGTTAATTTGGAATATTCCTATTGATAAACAAATATTTTATACCAACCCAAATGTGTAGCAAAGCACCCAAGCACAAATAATCAATTAGCCTACATTTTGTTTTTTGAAAGACTTAGGTTGTAGAGTACATATTTTGTAAGTAACATTAATCCTGTTTATTGTAGAACCTATGTACAGTGAAACTTCCCTTAACGGACACTTCTCAAAAGCGGACAACGCTCTTGAGCGGACAAATTCTGATTCCCGGCATAGTCCCATTCGTTTCTTCATATTAAATTCTTCTATAAAGCGGACACTCCCTATAACGGACGCAGACAGCTCTTTCGTGTATATTTTGACCCCAAAAATCTCCCAAAAGCGGACAGCAGCCTCCCGGAAAGGAATGTTTTCTGAGAAAAGCCTTCAGCAGCCTCCTGGAAAGGAATGTTTTCTGAGAAAAGCCTTCTCCCCTCTGTTTGGTTTGCCTTCCACCAACATCCTTTATCTCAAATTTCTTGATTTCAGTTGCGCCACACTGTACAAACATGTTTACCTCTTCAGTTTGTTTCCGATTTTCGAGCGATAAAAACAGCATATACAGCTCTAATATGCCTCCCCGTGTGCGTTTGACACTTAAAGAAAAAGTGGAAATAATTTAAGCCAGTGAACATGAAAAACTAAGTGTGCGATACTGTGCTGCAAAATACAAAATAGGAAAGACTCAGGTGAGTGAAATTATAAAAAATAAAAAGGAACTTTTAAATAAATTTACCAAACATGGAAATGACGAATCCCGTAAATCATTTCCAAAAACAGCCGGTTTGAGCATTGACGATGCAGTTTTCAAATGGTTTTGCAGTGCTCGGGCTGCAAACATTCCACTTTCCGGTCCAATCATTCGAGAAAAGGCCTTAGAAGTTGCAAAAAATTTAGGTCAATTGGATTTTAAAGCCTCTGTAGGATGGCTCGACAAATTCAAATCTCGGCATAAGATATCTTATAAAATCATTAGTGGAGAAGGGGCCTCAGTAGACACAGAAGTACAAAATTTGACAGAGGAGCTTCAACAATATTGCGTTGGTTTTGAACCCAAAAACATTTATAACTGCGATGAGACCGCCTTATTTTTTTAGAGCACTTCCGGATAAAACCATGCAGTTGAAAAATGAGCGTTGTCAAGGAGGAAAAGTTTTAAAGTAGCATTGAACTTTGCTCTTATGCACAAATATGCTTGGTGAATTTGAAAACCCCCTGGTCATAGGAAAGGCAAACAATCCTCTGTGTTTCAAAGGTATCGATATCAATTTGTTGCATGTGGATTGGCATTCTAATTATAAGGCGTGGATGACCAGAGATGTTATGAACATTTGGTTGACAAAATTGAACAACAAAATGATTCTACAAAATCAAAAAATAATTTTATTTATGGATAACGCAGCCTCCCATCCCAATACAAATTTCAGCAATGTGGAAATTGTATTCCTCCCACCGAATACAACTGCTACATGCCAACCTTTGGACCAAGGGATTATAAAGAACTTCAAAACTCACTATAGAAAGTGTGTTTTGAAGCACCTGTTGGCCAACATGGACAATGCAACATCGTCAAGTGATCGTGCAAAGAAAATTAACATCCTGGATGCGATTCACTGGATAACGTCCTCCGTGAAAAAAATAAGCAAAGAAACTGTGTTACATTGCTTCATAAAGTCGGGATTCGTAAATTCCAGCGATGAAGCCGCAAATTCACAAGATGTTGATGAAGATGGAGAACTTCAAGACCTGCCAATATCATACGACCCGACGAGCGAAACAACGTACGCCGACATCGATGGAAGTCTGGTCACAGAAAATAATTCTCTGAATGTTGCAGATCTTATTCGTGAAGGTAATCATACAGTTACAGTATACGTACACATATGTAATAATGTTTTTGTCTTTAAAAAAAATTAATTTTACATTTGTTTACATTCCAGAGGAAAGCCTAAATGACGAAGAAATTTTACGAGAGTCAGAAGTGGAGGACGATGACCCACCGATGAAGGCTGAAGAAGTCTTAATACAAATTAAGCCGGTCAAAATTTTTTTTATTTTAAACAGTGCCGCTGAGGGACTCGACTTAGCATTGAGGATTCAGTCAAATGTTAAAAATAAAATTCTTAAAAAAAAAATTAAAAAAAAAATAACAGACTTTTTTAAGTGTTAATTTCTGTCATAAATTTTATTGCTTCGTAAATATTTTAAATTGTTTTGATACATTTTTAAGATAATTTACGCATGCAATAGTACTACATACAGTAGTTGTTTTGTGTGCTCCGTGTTGTGAAATAAATTTCCTTTTGCACGTAAATATGTACATAATTTATTATTTACCTATGGCACATCTTGTATGTACTGTATGTACAATTTAAAACATGATTTTCATTTTTTTCCCAAAAGCGGACACTTCTATATAGCGGACAATATTTCATTCCCCAAGGGTGTCCGTTATATGGAAGTTTCACTGTATATATAAAATCAATTCACCATTTTTGTTTCAAGCTTATCAACAGCAACAAATCATGTAAACAACTTTATGCATGCATACTGTTTTCTGTGTTTACAAATAAGTATTTTTATGAATATAGACCATATCTTTTTTAATTTATGTCTTCACATACATCATTTATTTTTTGGACACTGTAAATTGAAATAAGTTAAAAATTGCTTTCAATTGTGCTGCAGTTCACCAATACCTTTGTTTGAGTATAATATACTTTTTTTTAGTATCATAATAACCTAAATTCAATTTAAATATAAGCAAAAAGCTTTTTCACAGATCAGCAGCACATCACTGATTTTGCATTTGCAATTCGGCATATCAGCATAATTTTGTGAATCAGCACAGCTCTATATGAAATGAAGTGAATGGATTTGCAGTGATTTACTGACTGTCCATGAAATTGTTAGGCATAATTTTTAGGGGTGGTAGTGTAAACAGAGACAAACATTTTGACATAAGGAACGTGTACGGAAACACCCCCTACTGGGCTACAGGCATCAAACAATGTGTGCTGCATTTGAATTTGACGTGCTGCCTGGGCCATGCACATGTGGACTGGGCGAAGTACTCAAGTACTCAAGTACTCAACCAATCTCTCCAGCATGTTATAGCATGAATCCCATCTTGTTACCTCTTTTATTAGAGCATGTTGTGGTAATCCGTACTTTACTTGAGCTTCTCTCAATAACTTTGTGGAGACCATCGACATGTGAAAATGAGACACAATATGTTTTACATTTGCCACAAGTTTAGAAACACTCGGCTGATTAAGACAACCCTTTCTCATCACCAACTGAATCCTGTGTTGAACACAAGGAATGTGAGATACATTACGTAGCTGAGTGATTGCACTCTTCATATTTGCAGCATTGTCAGAGATGATAACTTTAACTTTCCCACCTATTTCCCCACTCAGCAAACGCCATAGAAATGTTTTCAGCAATTTGCTCTCCTGTGTGGCTTTATCCACAAAAAGACATTACTTCCAACGATAGGGAATAAATGGTCCAATTGCTGTCTATGAAATGCGTTGTTATACTGATGAAATAACCTCCAGCTCCAGATGTCCACAAATCTGTGGTAACTGCTAATTCATCAGCAGTTTGTAAAATGTCCTTCAGTTTGATTTTGACATTTTCTGCAAGTTCAGGAAGTTGTTTACCCATTAGGTCTTTCCTTGTAGGCAGCCGATATTTCTGTTGAAGAATTTTAACGACAGATTTAAAACCTTCATCCTCCACTATAGAAGCAGGCTGCATGTCAGTGCATATCATCTTGGCTAATGATCTGTATGTTTCTATAGATCTAGGATCTGATCTGTTCCAACTTGCAAACTTTTCTGAAAATGTTTTTAAATCGTACTGTTCTAATTTTTTGTGAGTTTGATCTGAACCCTGTGTAACACTATTACTTGAAGTTGAACATTGTGCACTAGATGAAGGCTGGCAGGGATTATTCATTTCATAGAAATGATTTTGGCCCATGTGTGTTCTAAGATTGGTAATGTTGAATTTGCGCAACGTTTTACTACAGCGACCCACTTCTTTAGAGCAATGGAGGCATACAGCTTTCGTTTTATCATTGGCTTTGACCATGAAATGCAACCAAATATAGCTTTTGGTGTCATTGTATGTTTGTAATCAGTAGTGGGGATTCACGCAATCAACTCGCACTAAAATATTTGCACGTAAAGAACTATCATTGTGATGATGATCCTGGCAGCAAAACAGTGAAAATAATTTATTTTCTGAAAAATGGTTAAACTTTTGCAACGTTCCAACCTAATCCACTAAATATTACCGCAAGTAAACATGAAAATAGCTTTTCAGGCGGTATTTGTAAATAATGAACTCTGAAGAATTGCCAACCTGTGTAACATTACTGAACATACTACTACACTCGTCGCTGCGCACCGCTAGTAGAAAAGGCTTGCTTCTGGTATTTTTAATTCCTACGTAAAAACTAAAACATAATTAAATTAAATCTGTGTGTACCAGTAAACTCTAATTTAAGCATAAAACCAATTTTCAAATACCATTGAGTTAGGTCTTACTTTTTTAAATAGTTTTCTACAATATTTATTTTTAGGAAATAATTTTGGTGTTTGCTAATTGGTACTAGCCACAATCATTTTGTTTACTTTGAAAAACGTACGTCAAACTGCTTTATAAAAAAAATAAAAAAATCCGTGAAGTGAAAAATAGTGATGGGAATGTATGTGCATTCTGTTTTAATCGTAAGGCAATATTGTTTTTGCCAGCAAAATTGCAGTGGCCATCTCAAATTCTTACCGTTGTTGTTTATTTTTTAAGGTGGTAGAGTTTTTTGTTAATTGCTTATCAACATTCCAAATTAATGTTATTTTTAGTCGTATTGCCGCAGCCTGATGTTAAGCGTTGAGAAAATTAAGTGTGCAGCATAGGAGAGAAAATACTATTACCGATGTGCCGATATTTTAGTGCCGATCTCTGATAATGGTAAATGTACCAATAATACCGATACCGGTTATCGGCTATCGGGCCATCACTAAGTGATAGCAACACGAACTGCAAGCTATGCCTCCTGTTGGTATGGTGGCTTACTTGCAAAGTTCCTCACTATTTATACCAACTTGGCAACCTTGGTGAGGCAATGTGTAATAATTATTTTACTAGTATCTGCAACTGTGGAGCAGCGAGGCATTCAATTATGAGTCGGTTGTAAAAAGTAAAAAGACAGGTCACGTTGCAGCACTTTGCAGAGCACATAATTAATGCAGCAAGTGTCTGCAAGATAATTGCAAGAAACATGTCATGTTGCAGGAGTCTGAATACAGCTAAGGTCGTCAAGTCTTGTAAATTGCAGAGGAGAAAGGGGGAAATTTCTTATATATAAACTCTCGTCCAGATGCATTTGCAACAGTGAAAACGCCAAGTGTTTTGTCAAAGAAGCATTTTGGCCACACAATGTCCGCCTTCTCTATGCATACGAATGTATAGAATTGATGGGATGCTGCAGAACGTTGAACAGGAGCAGAACTACAATCCGACACTGAAGCCGAGCTATATTCCAACACCGTATCCTCACATTGAACCAGAGTCGAACTACGTACAACACTGGAGCCAAGCTACAGTACAACACCAGTCTCACATCAAACTAGGAACTAGCTACACAATAACGGAGTCTCAAATCGAAGCAGGAAAGAGCAATATAACACAGGGTCTTCACGTTGAATCTATCGTAAGTAGACGACTATCAAGCTACACAACACCAGGGCCTCTGGTTGAAACTATTCTAAGTAGCCATACTTTGCAACCCCACATCGGAATATTGCACTACATTCCGACATCAAAAAACAATGAGCAAGGAACGAGCTACAGAAGCCATACTTCAGGACACCAATTTGTACTATTGAGCTACATTCCATTGGGGAACATTGTTGAGTTGACAGAGAACACGTGTTTTTCAACAATTTTCTGTTTTTATATGGCTATTTCGACTCTAACTCGGGTCATCATCAGGCTAAAATAATACAATATACACTAACTATAAGTTTTTATAAAATATACAATTCATTTTTTATATAAAATCGTAGAAATTAAATTATCTTTTACATCTCACCTGGATTAGGAATGGTTGAATCAAAGGTAAGGTTTACAATTGATAATATCACACTGTAGTGTTACAACAGCCTATGACGTAAAGATTGATAATTGAATAAAAACATGTGTTTTCTCTCTCATCTCAACTAGGGAAAAGCCCTGAATATAAGAAATAAAGAGACAAAAAATACAAAAAATCAAGTATAACTGCACATCTATATTTTTTATCGCACATACATATGTATATTACAAATACATAGTTAGGCTTACAGTTCAGGAAAAGAAGTCCAAAATTTTCTTTTGCTTTAGACCTGAGACTCGTTTTTTTGCCGCTAAATCTCGTAAACGTTTTAAAGAGAGCANCGTGTTGTTTAACCACTTCATTGCCGTCTCAAGGCATTGAAAAGCTTCGTCATTGGATGGTCCTTTTTCAGCACGGTTGTTGCCACTAGGCTCTTCCTCGTCATCGCAAGGGTCTTGATCGTCTGTGACACTGTCAATGATTTCATTGTCCGTCAATATTTGATAGCCAGGGTCATCGACATCACATTCGAGCCAGTCTTGAATGCTTTGTTGGTCACATTCTTCAAATCCTGAAGATTCTTCAATCAGCCCAGCCAGTTCTGATACAAATTGGCTGTTTGGTGGCTGTTTGAGTGCAGTAATAGACCCATCTGATGGAAGGAGCTTATTCCAAGCTTTTGCTAGGGTAGTGTCCTTGAAAGTAGTCCAAGCTTCTGCTGCCATGTACATAGCATCATTCAAGTTAATTTCTGTGTACAGTTGCAAAATTGTTTTTTCATGTTCTTCCTCGAGCAGAACCATACGCAGCAATGCCTTTTTGTAATAACGTTTGAAGCTTTCAATGACCCCCTGGTCCATTGGTTGGAGGACTGAAGTAACGTTAGGAGGCAAAAAAGCAACTTTAAACTTTCAGTTTTTTCTTTCCAGTGAAAGGTTTGAGGGATGACTTGGGGCGTTATCAATCAACAACAAAACATTTCCGAAATTCCCAGTTGCAAGCTGATGCTTTTTGACTTCTGGGATAAATACAGTGTCATACCATTCTATAAAAATTCTTGTATCCATCCATGAATTTTTTTGGTTCTTGTATGTAACAGGCAATTTTTTTATTCCCTTAAAGCACCGCTGATTTTTAGATTTCCCTATGATTAGCAAGGGTAGCCTGTGCGTTCCAGTAGCATTTCCGCATATCATAGCAGTGATGCGTGATTTGCTTGCCTTAAAACCTGGTGCTGACATTTCATTCTTAGAAACTAAGGATTTTGTTGGCATTTTCTTCCAGTATAAACCAATTTTGTCTGCAGTGTAGACATTGGTTTTTTTGTACTCCTCCTTATCAATCATGTTTGTAAAATACGCTTTGAAATTTATAGCTGTTTCAGTATCAGCAGACAGTTTTTCACCCTGGATGTCTAATTCCCTAATTCCATGCCCAGATTTGAAACGCATAAGCCAGCCGGTAGTTGCTTTAAAATCAGCGTTACCCCCTAGTTTTTTATTCATTTCCTTAGCTTTTTCACAAATCAAAGGGCCCCTTACTGGTTGACCTTGGCTACGTACCTGCATGAACTATGTGTAAACTGCAGTGTCTAAATCTTGGTTTCTGCCATTTTCGTTGTTTTTCTGTGTGAACTTCCATCTTCACTGTCAAGTACACTTGCAAATTTTGTAATGGCATCACTTTTCTTTTCAATGTCCGATATTGTTGTATTTCCAACTCCATATTCCCGCGCTAAGCTTGATCCACTAGCACCATTCTTCAACTGGATTATTATTTTAAGTTTATCGGAAACACTTAGAACAACGCGCTTACGTTTAGGCACCATTGCGAACGGCACAACTACAACACGGTCTGTCACAAGCGAAGACTCACACTGCAGGTGCGGGAGACGTGTGTGCATGGAAATCTTACATGGTGCGGGCGCGGGAAAGTAAGGGCGGGAAAATGTGAGCGCGGGCCTCACAGGACAGTAGGCTTTCGGTTAACCGATGTTTCGGTTGCTCGATATTCGGATAATCGATGTTGTGCTGTAGTATCCATATGCCAGGACCCCACAGACCATCAATTCCTCCAGGACCAGTCAGCCATGCAGTGGACATGAAACAAGGACAGGAAACGAACTTCAAACAAAAACTTGAAAATATTTAAATTAGAAGTGGATTCATACTTTTAACAGAGGAGTTTTTGGAAAATAAAATAAAATAAATGAAAAGGGGCAGTAATAAAATTAAGTACAGTAAACTCCCGATTTGCTGGGGGCGGCTTAATTGGGTTGCGGCTTAAATGTGGAGCCACCAGTTCAAAATCGAATATTGAACAGCTGCCGCTAGTCGTGTGCCGCTGCTATTAATTACCCGTGCGCATGCTGTTAATTACCAGGTTGCAGTCAAGTGATGCGGTACTGATTTATTTTAATATTAAAAGTGTTCAGGTACTATATTTACACACGTTTTTAACAGTTAATATATGTGAATCTTGGGGAATTTGGGGAAATTGTCAGACAGTACGGTATTTATATAAATTATTTGTGACACCAAGTGCAACTGAATGACAAAGTATTGCATTAACATAAATATTATTTGCCGCAAAAATGATTCCATCACAAACATTGCGTGGTTTTGATTAATAAATAAGTAACAATTATTTTCCCTTTGTTGCTGTAATGGCAAGCCAGCCACAGAAAGGCTTGGCGATTGGAGGCCGAATCCAATTATTAGCAATCAGAATCGTTTCACATGGAAATATGTTCATTAAAATATTTATAGAGCCCACGAAAAATTTAAACTCTGAGAATTTGTTTGCATATTTGCATTTTATACATGGAAAATGAGTCATTTCATGGGGGCGTGGTTTCTGAAGCGAGCTACGCTCACTGGCCAAC
Organism: Clitarchus hookeri; assembly: GCA_002778355.1. Taxonomy (NCBI): domain Eukaryota; kingdom Metazoa; phylum Arthropoda; class Insecta; order Phasmatodea; family Phasmatidae; genus Clitarchus; species Clitarchus hookeri. Next base: position 85,619 of record NQII01003740.1, on the reverse strand, counting down.
AGATGGTAGCACGATTGTCTATTTTGCTGCTGTGTCACAAAAGTATTTCTGTCTTGTCCTTTTAAAATTAAATTTTTCATTTTGTGCGAGCTCAAAGCAACTCTGGTTTTTAAAAATACTAAGTCATAATAATGTAGAAATATTTGAAAAATGCTCTGCGATAGATGTGCAGCCTCTTCAATTAATATGAATCATTCACGTGGCGACATTAGCAGCAAGTACTAACTATTGTCTATGAAGAAGATACAAACTATGCTAAACTATCACGTACTGTGTTCCATTTTGTTTTAACACCTACACATTATTCTGGAATGAAGTTTAATTTGTTACACTAACAACAGCTGTTTTGTAATGATATAAAATAAAATACACAGACATTTTGTCTACTATCTCCTTCCTGCTCGCATATTTCTCCGATGTTTGTTGTGCATTGTGTAAATGTAGGCTGTCAAAATAGCCAACGTGAAATTTTCTTGCAATCGTTCACGTATTAGTTGATACAGGATTTTGTGCATGCAATGATGTTAATATCATTTATGACGTTGCCACACACTGGCTGTCAACGACTATATTATTTGTTTACATAACCTTATTATAAAATTTTAAAACATTTATTTTAATCACATGTTTTTAGAACTTATTCTATATTTTTTTATAATTGTAAAAATCTATAATTTTATTTTTTTACATAAACTATAAATTCTAAGATCTCTAGTTACACATCAGGTTAAAGTTAACTGCCAGATGGAGCAAAATAGTGTATTACAACCTATATTTATTGCTAACTAGAACTGTTACCAAGAGATAAAACTACCTACCACTTCGAGTGGTAGACAAAAATTTATACCTTTAGATAAGCTTCAAAATGACATCTCAAACATCAGGTGGTGGTGTTTTGATTATATGCATGTTGGTTTTGGAGGTTATATAAATATATATTACTGCAAAATGCAAGTAAACCCAGCGAATGTTGATAACAATACAAAAGATTAGTTTTGGAAATTGTGATTTTTAATGAAAAAAAAAATTGGAAAAGAAAATATTAGCCATCGGCTTAATTACATTTTGAGAAATTGGATTCCTTGAAATTGGAGAAATAAAAAAATTTCCCCTCTCTTTTTACAAATATAAAAAAATGCAATTAAGAAACACTGGCACTAACCGCATTCTTGAGTTGCAAAAAATGAGTCACTTGCATTGTGATAACCTGTCATGAAGTTAAGCAAGCTGTGCGAGGGTTGATATCACCTTTGACAGTAATAATTGTGAACAAATATGTTGTTTTCCTGGGCTTATATAGCCCAGTATTTCATAGTTGGACATATGAACTGATTTCTAGATTTTCAAGTTGTGCAGCAGCATACCGTAGAGAATATTTTGCACAGTAAAATGAGAAGATTCAATTTTTAAAAAAAGAAATTTATATCCATTACTAATTCAAAATCACTCATTGATTGTAACTCACTGTTAAAGTACCAAAATAATTTCTTGATACTAACTGAACATTTGAGTGTCTTTGTTTAAATTTCTTTACAGCATAGTTTATTATCGTGATGTTGTGGTACGATTTCTAGACGTTTTGTGCAAACTTCTATTTGTTGTTCGCGCAATGACACAACATTAGCCTAGTGTTTTAAGGAATAGGTACATGTTTTGCATATTTTGTGCATGCACTTAATTTATTTAAGTTAAAGATAAAGTTTAATGTCGTTTGTAATAAAAGTTTGTGTCACATTTATAAAAATTTATCTAGGCACAAAATCTGAGTATAATTTACTTACTTTTATATCAAAAGCATTGTGATGATAGATAGAGAAATGTGCTAATTAAAATATATATACCCACAATATTTGTTTCCTGTTACAACTTCAGAAATACATCAGTTACAATTACGACATACCCAATAGTGTTCTCATAAAAATAAATTTTCATAGTTTTTTATTTAATTTACTTTTTCTAAAGAAGCATTAACATACATATTCTATTCAAAACACATCTTGCGCTCATTACAACTTAACATAAGCCATAACACCAAACAAATAGAGACTTTTTCTGCCAACATACACAGTAACGAATCAAAACCTTGGAATACTTATCTAAGGGATAACTTGACTAAAGGAATGTTCATAACACAGGTTACCATCAGATAGCTTATCTGTGGAATAGTTATTCCACACATTTATCTAGAGGTCATAATACAGACCCTTAGAATGTAAATAGTGGAATTTGGATTTTTGTTTCTTCTATGAATTTCCGCAGGGCACAAATCAGAATGGACTCTGTCTTGTTTTTCTTAAATCGCCGAGGAAGTGGTATTTTTTCCAGTTAACAAGGACCANACAAATCAGAATGGACTCTGTCTTGTTTTTCTTAAATCGCCGAGGAAGTGGTATTTTTTCCAGTTAACAAGGACCATTTTCACCATTGTATGATCTTTTAAGTTCAATCAAGTAAATATTTTTTCTGGAATCCAGTATACAAACACCACATCACTTGATGTTAGTATTGGCAAGAGGACTTATTTAATTGTTTGGATGAGGCGGGAATAAAATAAACAATGACTGAGCGGTTTCTCATTGCCATTCCCGCTTTTATATTGATACATTTCTTCATATTATTTTTAATAGTTGTCAAAAAAATTATCAATGTCACTTATAGAATATCTATATCAAAATTGTGAAAACACTTTTGGTCTTTCATGGGAGGTGGTNAAAAATTATCAATGTCACTTATAGAATATCTATATCAAAATTGTGAAAACACTTTTGGTCTTTCATGGGAGGTGGTTGTAAAGAAACGGGCAGTGGCTAGTTAAGCGATATTTAAAATATTATTTCTGCCTCACAGTTGTGCGCCATTTGTAAAGAAACGTCTTTGATTGTTAAGGCATATTTATTATATTAAAGCCGCACAAGGTTAGGCGGGCGCCATCTTGTAACGTTTCGCCGCTTACACTGCCGACTGTTTACTTGCCAC
>NQII01003740.1:61997-79825 GCA_002778355.1 Clitarchus hookeri | reverse complement strand
GATGAATGATGCCTCTTGAAGATTTCTTACCGTTATTGTTGTTCATGAGGTCTCGTACCCGAAGCTTCGGCGTCGTGCTGCGAGAAACCTGGAATGTGGAATGGAACTGCCCCGATGTCTTGCTGCGAACTGGAATGGACCCGCCAGCCGGTACCTTGTTGTTGGAACTGGAACGGAACTGCCGATGTTTACGTGGTGTTGTGCTGCTCGATGTTTGTGAATATCGTAGATATCTTGTAAACTCATTCTTCAGGCGTGGTTAGTCGTGCCCCACGTTGGGCGCCATTTGTAAAGAAACGGGCAGTGGCTAGTTAAGCGATATTTAAAATATTATTTCTGCCCCACGTTGGGCGCCATTTGTAAAGAAACTGGCAGTGGCTAGTTGAGCGATATTTAAAATATTATTTCTGCCTCACAGTTGTGCGCCATTTGTAAAGAAACGTCTTTGATTGTTAAGGCATATTTATTATATTAAAGCCGCACAAGGTTAGGCGGGCGCCATCTTGTAACGTTCAGCCGCGTACACTACAGACTGTTTACTTGCCTCGGCTTGCTCGGGGTAGAAACACGAGACTCAGTACCATTGGATGTTCGTTGATTATGAAAGAAAGTTCAAGTTCGAAGTTAGTTTGTTATATACTTTATTTATCCTTTGAATGACACAGTTCACATACGAATGTCCAGTATGCAGAGTACGAACCGTTCAGATAAATATCCAAGTACAGAACAGCGTCACAGTGGTTTACCGTTTATGTTAATGTCTCAAAGCTTGCATCGCAAGACTAATTTAAGAAGGCAGGAGGGATGCTCGTTCCCTCCTGGCACCCTAACGACCCCCACCACCGGCGGAAATAAGTAGATAGAATTTAGTTTAAGTTGAAAAGAAATGATTTGAAAAGAATTAACGGTCGCGGGTGCTTGCCGGTGTGGGTTAAATTATTCACGCCTCATGCGTCGTCACACGCCCTACGCGTCCTCTTCAGCAGTTGATTACTTTGTTGTTCAGGCGATAGGCACCACCAGTATATATTGGCCTATCGCCCCCCCTTCTCCTGCGATAAGCGCCTAGCATCTCGCAGCAGCGTGAGAACTGCGCTGTCCCACGCTCAGCCTGACATTGATACTGCTGCGCCCGTTACCGTTATCGTAACTGCGTCGCAGGAAACTAAAACTGTGCTGTCAACAAACACGACAAATCAGAATGGACTCTGTCTTGTTTTTCTTAAATCGCCGAGGAAGTGGTATTTTTTCCAGTTAACAAGGACCATTTTCACCATTGTATGATCTTTTAAGTTCAATCAAGTAAATATTTTTTCTGGAATCCAGTATACAAACACCACATCACTTGATGTTAGTATTGGCAAGAGGACTTATTTAATTGTTTGGATGAGGCGGGAATAAAATAAACAATGACTGAGCGGTTTCTCATTGCCATTCCCGCTTTTATATTGATACATTTCTTCATATTATTTTTAATAGTTGTCAAAAAAATTATCAATGTCACTTATAGAATATCTATATCAAAATTGTGAAAACACTTTTGGTCTTTCATGGGAGGTGGTGTTCGATATTTGTAAACACTGTCAAAAGGTCCAACTTTCAATAATTTGGTCAACAAAAATCATGTGGATCCAATAAAAACAAAACTGATTTTGAAATACACTACACAATTTGTCATACCATGTTTCAGTTAACTTTCTTCGTAGACATATTTACAAACGTCACAGTGATACACTGTCATTTTGATTTTGCCACCAGAATGATCTTGTCCGGTCTTGGATGAAAAACTGTGTTCACAAGAGGTGTCTAACTGTAAGTGAGCATTTATCATGGCAGCTAATTTGTCCAACAGAAAAATATTAATTTTTTTTTTCAATTTTTTTGTGCCAGTACACTTTTTTTCCTTGATGTTTCCACATTATTTTTTCTCAGGCGAACTGTTTCTTCNTCACAAGAGGTGTCTAACTGTAAGTGAGCATTTATCATGGCAGCTAATTTGTCCAACAGAATTCAATTTTTTTGTGCCAGTACACTTTTTTTCCTTGATGTTTCCACATTATTTTTTCTCAGGCGAACTGTTTCTTCTTTTTTGCAAGAACTTTTGGGAATTATTGTTTCAGTTGCATCGCCATCCGTGTTTCGTACAGAAAAAATATACACAATCATTCTCCTATTTGCAAAAATTTTTGAATATGGCTATTATTAAGTTATTAAGTTATGTAAATACTTTTATAGAAATTATATTTTATTGTAAAATATTAATGTAATTTGATTGATCATTTTTGGCAAAGGGTGGTGGGGGGTGGAGGTTCTTGCCTGAAATTGTAATATAAAACAAAGTTGTAAATTTATTAATTTTTTTTTCTACTGAAAAAGGGGTAAAGTCTGTTGCACACTGCACACTTATTTTTGTGGGTTATTGTATTTATTTGCCTCTGACAGCGGTAACTGCTGCTTTTCTCAAGTTCCTTTTTGGGAGTTTTGCAAAACATGGGACTTAGTTTTGAAAGACGTGTCTGTTGCATGTTGCGGATAGAAGTCCTTTGCACACTGTTACAATTTTGTGACTGACGAATCAATTCACAATACGAAAACGGGATGGTTCATCAGCATAGTTCCTGCCAATTCAAGCTCTGACAAAGAGTACTGTTTAGCATTGCAGGGCAAAAACTAGACATGTACCACAAAAAATAGTGGGCACTGGATGCTGACGCAAGATGGTGATCGATTTCACTTTGTGTGTCGTTGCATTGAGCCCAGAGTTTTCGGTCAGCGCACCCTCTATTCGGATTGCAATGTTTTTGTGGGCTGTGCTCGAAGCGTTCGTGTCGGCGGTAAAACCAGCAATGTGGACACGTGGTCGACTAACTTGTTCAATAACATTGTTTATAACTGTGATCTCAATTACGAAAGTCGAAAATACAGCGAAGGTGGTCCTGATTGCATCAAGTCGAATTACTTCAAAAATGTGACCGAGGAAGTACATGAATCTTGTCCCAGAGGTGCAGTTCTTCCCAAAGTCAAAGCTGAAAAATGTAAACAAGTTGTCAGTTAATAAAAAGCACAAAATCAAAATCTAAAACCGTAAATAAAATCATATTCCAAAAATAATAGCGTAAGTGGTCAACAAGCAATGCAGTCAATTTTAATCACCATCCGTAATCAAGATCCAAGAAGAAAAGTAAAAAATCAACGCCATAACAGCACTATTGATAAACGTGTCTCGAGGCTAAACACAGCTTATAAAGACATAAGAATATGGCGCTGTCACTAGATGAAAGCTGCTCATGGGAGTGAAAGGGAAGATCTGTAATCCACACTGTTATGCTACCACTGTTACTATGCATGCACGATTGGAGGGTAATCATGCACTCAGAGCTAGGCAGTGGTGGGTGGGTGTGTGGATGGAAGAGGAGGGAAGGGGGTGAAGAACAATGGAACCCTTTATGATGTCATGTGATGCATGAAGTCTATCTCGCTGGGTGCGTGCCATGCAGCGTGCTTAACTCAAAGTTGCTAATGTATTTTAATTAATTTTTCATGTTTTGGCAGATAATTTAAGGGTACTTACTGAGAAATACCTATATTTTATTACCATGGCCCACTCAATGTATTTTTAATAGGTTTTCATTGCAATTTATTCCATTTTAGCATATGTATTTTATTCCTTTCATACATTTTTTGGGGTTTTTTTTTATGGTCCCTGAAAACTTTTTCGTAAGATTGCTGTTTTCATTACTTACATGTGTGTTATTTCAGCGTTTCGGAATCGTCGTCCACCGAGATCCTTTTTCAGCTTACCGAAAACATGAAAATCGCATGGCGCTAAGGCTGGATCTGGACTGTATGGAGGATGTTGCCATACCTCCCACTTGAATCGCTGCAGCAGTTTGAACGTTTGGCGGGTTGTGTGAGATGTTGCGTTATCGTGCAACAAAATCACACCGGCGCTCAATTTTCCCCGGCGCTTCTCTTTAACTGCTTTACGCAACCGGTTCAACGATGAGGAGGTGAACGCAGCTGTCTCCGGGTGGTTACATAGCACTGGAGGAGATGTCTACGCATCCGGAATCGAAAAGTTGGTTGATCGTTCCGAGAAATGTTTACAGTCTCTTGGGGACTACGTGGAAAAGCGAACTTACATTGTATGTTGTCATAGCCGTGTTGCCTATTTATAGGCTGTTTCATACATGGCCATAACGTGGAAGTGTAACTTATTTATTGATTTGCCCTTGTAGTAGAACAGTTCTGTAGGTGAGTTCTTATCCTTTCTATCTTGCAACTTAAAGTAAATTCACAATTTTTATATCTACATTTTGGATCACCATTAATTTTTTTTACTTCTCACCACTCATTTGCCAACATACATCCACTCCCATTCAATTTTGGCTATTTTCAATTAATATGTTCCTAGAATCTCATATTTTTAAAATGCCTTTTACTACACAAAAAAAATGTTGCTATCACACGCACACCACACCTGATATTTTGATTGCAAACACAATATTAGTTTTAATTTAATTAATGGACTGTAAACTTTTTCAGTTACAGGGTAACACCACTATACTTCCCATTCAGGCTATTATAATTGGTTGTAATAAACTGAATTATCCATTATATAGCAACACCAAAACTTTCAATACCAGTATCATCTCTTTTGACACTTCAATAGAAAACAGTTTGAGGTAACTGCCATATTACTGTGTATTTAACCAGATAACTCATGCCTTGAGACAAGAGAGGGGAATTCCCTGCATGTATACTGCCTAACCAATCAGCTCAATTTGTGTAACTGGAAAGGGGAACTCCTCAGACAGTCTGGTTCTTTAGCTGGGGAAACCTCCCTTCTGCTTGCAGCTCAGTACAGATGACTCACTCATTTCCTTTTTATAGTGAGTCAAACTATTTACTGTGAATAAAATAAATTTTTTTCAACATGTCTGAATATTTTATACAATAGCCAAAGTTTAAAAATTTTGAAAAAATCCACTTGGTGCATTATGTGGATTTTTTCAAATGGGCCCACCCAAAAAAAACCCAGGTGGGCCTACTTCTGCGAATCCTGTGTGTGAACAACTGTTTTAGACAGATAGGTTGTAGTTATTTTTAGAATCCTGCTGCGGGGCGTCTACTGTAGCCGAGACCATAATTAGTGAGGCAAGTGGCACTTCCTTGTAGCTTAATGTTAATTGTCAGGGTTTGTGTTTGAAAAAAATTCCCATTTTTAAATACTTATACTTATTTTTAGAAATGTAAGCAGTGCTGACTGGAAGACTGACTGCAGTTTTGGACAGACTACAATGTATGTAGTTATCTGTCTCAGTGTTCCATTCAGGTTTTATAACACTAACTGTTTGTGGTATTCGCACTTGCCATACCTGGACCATAACTGGCATAATGGTTTGGAGGTCCTCTGGTATTCATTGAGGGGAGCGTGATGAGTCCGTGACGTCAATCCTATCCTCCGACCATATCTTGACATACTGCAGGAACCATTCTTTCAGCACAATAACATGCGTCCACATGTAGCTAGGGCAACACAGCTTGCTGTACATGGTGTACGGCTGTACGCATACTACTCTGGCCCACTAGATCTCCAGACTTCAGCCTCATCCAACGTGTGTGGGACATGATGACATCCAGTCCAGTGTGGGCAATGACTTATCGCCCAGCTATGCCAACAAGTACAACGAGCATGGGATACTGTACCCCAGAGCAACGTTCAGTATTTTTATGACAGGTTACATTCCAGAATTGTTGTATGTGCATCCATTTTGGGTGGGTACACAAAGTGTCTGCTGTATGTGTTGCATTAAATGTTCTGGATGTCCCATGGACTTGATGCACCAACTTTGGGGCAGATACGTGTGTTTCTCGCAGTATTCTTAAATGAGTTTCCACTAGTGTAGTTACATTAATGGACACTGAAACTTGTTAAAAACTTGCATTGTAGTAACTATGTTTGTGTGTGTCATTATGTCCGCGAGGATGTTAACTTGTAACATGTGGCTATGTGACAGTGGATGGTTGAAACTAAACAGAGCTGTGATGTAGAATCAGCTACAATGCACTTTTATTACAAGAAAATTGTAACTCATTAAATTGAGTTTTGCGATTTTTGTGTCAGGAGGATAACAAACATTTATTAATTGAGAGTGGAAGACCGTTGCAACATTCTATTTACTTGTACTGGGCAAATTTGAGATAAATGGGTGTTGCACTTTGGAAAACAGATGTAATAAGCAAACATTAACATTTCGTACTTACACAAAACATTTGTTTTAAATGGTTTGAATGGTGCACTATTATACAGTATGTTAATACAGTTTTAATACTCAAAATGCCCTTGTTAATGTTGTACTGTACTTTATAAACTTTAAAAAAGGGAACAGTTGTTTCCTCTGACGTACTGCAGTTAAGACGTTTAGCGTTGCCATATTGTTGTGTTGGAGTGACATAATGGTAGAGTGGAGTGTGTAGAGCAGCATGTTGCTGCGTGTAGGAGGCAGTGGTGCATACAGCAAGCTGGCTGCAGGACAGCATCAACATGATAACAGCGCAGCCGGTAGCATGGACCAGCTGCATGCCGCTGCAACAACAGAGCATGGTCGTCAAGAGGAGGAGACTGCAGGGAGGCCAGCCCCTCTGGAGCACTGGTACGTGTCTCTTCCTTCTCACACCTTCCTTACCCCACTTTCCTAACCTCCCTCCCCCTCCATTTTTCATATGCAGGTAAGCATGTTGTTAGTGCAGGTTACTTTCACATTATTCTACTCATTATGCTTCATTGTGGAACTCAGACAATTTCACGAGTTACTTTTATTAATAAATAAACATTAAAAAAAATTTGGCACTAAAAATGAACAGTTGAAGTTTGTCTGTTGGTTGCTTGAGTCTGACGTGCAAACATTTTAGCTCATCCCAAAGATGTTTTTTTTTGGTTCAAGTTAAGCTCTTTGAGTGGGCCAGTTAAACAGTCTCACCTGATTGTCTTCAAACCGTGATACAATTAACCTGGCTTTATGGACTGGAGAATATTGTGCTGATACAGGATTGGGCCTTGCCCAAACTTCTGCTACAGTGTGGGAAGCATTTTATTTTTTGGAAATATCTTGGTACATGAAATTTCATTGATCTAGCTATTAAAACTTATGGCTTAACCTAGCCCAAAAGAAAGAGCGACTAAACCTCACTCTTGTTAAAACTCAATCATGTCAATTTGAGTGTCAGATCACGTACAATGACTCATTACTCCACAAGATGATCTTCCACTTCTCTACAGTCTAGTGATAGGATTGGTGATGTTTACACCACTTCGAACGACTTGGCATCCATGCATGTGATCAGTGGCTTCCTGACAGTGATATGACTTTGATAACTACAATAGCTGTGATTGAAGTTCTCTGCAATCATCAAAGTGGCTGTGCGAGGACTTGTTCGTGCAACACACTTAAGTTTTTCCTGGTCCTTATTAGTTTGTTTGGCCTATCAAAGTGATGCTTGAGGCCAGACATAACATTCTTCTTGACTTTTCCACTTGATAGCAACATTTTGGACAACCGGCAAATTCTGTCTTTCCGAACACACGCAGCTCTTTACATTGATTCATTNAACTACAATAGCTGTGATTGAAGTTCTCTGCAATCATCAAAGTGGCTGTGCGAGGACTTGTTCGTGCAACACACTTCAGTTTTTCCTGCTCCTTATTAGTTTGTTTGGCCTATCAAAGTGATGCTTGAGGCCAGACATAACATTCTTCTTGACTTTTCTACTTGATAGCAACATTTTGGACAACCGGCAAATTCTGTCTTTCCGAACACACGCAGCTCTTTACATTGATTCATTNTACTTGATAGCAACATTTTGGACAACCGGCAAATTCTGTCTTTCCGAACACACGCAGCTCTTTACATTGATTCATTATGACAAAAAATACACATATTGTTTTCAAAGCATTAGTGCATTTGGTTATGTACTGTTCTAGTGGGCAAGGTCACTGGAAGTGAAGGGCTAATGGTGAATTCTGGCCATGTAACATATATCAAAAAGTTATTGAATATCAGCTGTGTTACTGATAGACTGTATATCATTATTTTACTGTCCAACAGGTTGTTAACTTGAGGGAAGCATATTAAAATGTTATGTCTATGTGGAACAGTAACTGTGTTGTAGTTTTGCGAGCCACATGTGATAGTGGTCCCTGAAAGTGCAGCCAGTGTACCCTTGTTCCTGCCTGGTTATACTTGGCACCTCTTGACACCTCTGCAGTCTTCAGTTTGTCCTCAGGCCGTGGCTGTGTGGGGTAGCCAGCTGGACACAGCTGTAATGTGATGGTTTTCTCAAGTTGATCCTCTTTACTCTTGTGTTTCCATTCCATAACTGCTCCAACCATACCTCATTTCATCTGAACCACTCTTCAGGCTAGTGAGGAAGGCAGCTTTTCCTCTCGTGCCCTGACTCAGGAACACTATATCCAGTGTCACAACATGCAGTGTATCTCAGTTGTGTATTAATGAGAGAAGAAGATGGTGAAATTTGGTCTTGGAGATGAACTTTGACTTTCCTGTAAATTGGTGGGTATCACTGAGGATCAGGTTGTGTTTACATAGATATGTTCATACATGCAATATATACATGCATGCGAGTACTGTAAATATTGTATGGTGTGTTCATACTGTGCACATTTACATACTGTACATACTAAATGTGTAATATGTTCATTTTGTACATTTGTATGTACATACATAATGTATGTTATGCTCATAATGTACATATTAAAATACATAGTGTAATATTAATGTAAAGCATACCAGTTTTAGTTTTTTAACAATTGCGTTTTTTGACATTGAAATTTTAGCCGGTTAGAACTGCAGTCATCTTTGTGACCCGAGTGGAGCTCTGATGTGTTGCAGCTTCCAATCAGGATGAATGTGATGCCATCCAAGCAATGAAGTGTAGTCCAAGAGTGGAAGGTCTCAGCAGTGTGATTGGCCTGCAAGATGTGAAAGCTGTTTTGCAGTTGGCTCTAGTGTTGCCATGCCTACATCCTCAACTTTTTACAGGTTTGGATATATCTGCGTATCAATAATTATTTTGAAGAATGAATATACTCTTTTTTTATTATTTTTTTTTGTTAAGGCTTTAACACGTGATGCATATAGCAAGTAGAAGCGTCGCTGTCACAACTCCCCTGCCAGCTTAAACCAGTGTAGGGCCTCATGGCCGACACGTGTTACCCATTAACGCGTGCGACAAGGATAAGCCGGCCCAGAGGACGTATAGGCAGCTTACAAGTGTCAAGGTTGTGGTGCGGGTCCCCGCCCACCATCCCGAACAAAACCATGTGAAACTTGGACACGCAGAAGAAATACCAACATAGGCTAACGATTTTCGCCAACGAGAGAATTAAGACACGTGCAGAAGGAGAGATACATCAGAAAAAGGCTGACAGAGCATAGCAGCTGTGCTACGAGTCTCCACCCTCTCCTAGCAAAACGCAGGAGAACTTTGACAAGCGCCACGAAAATGCCGATGTAAGCTAAGGGCCGCAGGGGCACCCCCCTTTCTTCACCAACCAGAGTCCTGGCACATGGAGAAAATAGGTCTTTGTTCGGCACCTTCCACCCCCCTTCCCCAAACGAGTGAAGCTACGTGTAAGGTTCTAAGGGGGAGTTAGTTGAATTTGCGGGACATGGAGGGAGTTAGTTGAATCACATTAGTCGAGTGAGTCGTCCGTCAAGAGGCCGGGGGTCAGACCCCGGCCGAGTCAGTTGCATCACGTTAGTCGGGTCAGTCATATCTCCGCGCCGGGAGAGTGAGGAAAGTCAGTCAGTCAGTCACAGTCAGTCAGTCAGTCAGTCAGTCAGTCAGTCAGTCAGTCAGTCGAGGCCGGGGAATGACACAGTCTTGAGGTGACGTGCTACAAACTGACAGTGTGTGAACTGGCTAGCAGGAACGTAGTGGTGTGGCCGGGATTCTGGCCGAAGACAGACAAAGCCTGAGGCAGGTTTCACCAGTGGTGCGTGGGGGGCGAAAGCGACCATGCAAGATTGAGCACACAAGAGTGAGCGGTAGAACTGGAGAGTGCCATCCCTCTGTGCAGTCTGGCTGCGGGCTGGCAGTGTTGCAAGAAGGGTTACAGGCACAGCTCCTTTAGAGAGAGCGTGCAAACTGCGCAGGCATGCGTGGCTTTCTGAGATGTTTATCTCTTCATGCAGACCCAGTGGCATGTGGCAGCATACTGGTTATGCTTTGGGAAGGCCTGGTTGTATTGTGGCAGAGACTCAAAACTGTTAATATGTTACCCGTGGCATGTCAAGATTATCTTGCTTACACGTGGGAAAGCTGCTTATTTTCTTGACTCTATTTCTTTATTCCATATATCAGGCCAATATTTTAGTCCCAAACCCTTTAGCATTATATATTTGCAGTCATACTAGAACTTTTTTCATCTCTAATAACAGTTTCATCTCTGGGCAAATCACTGGGTTCATTAAAAAGAAGCTAGGTGCCTGAGATACACTTATCACTAATATCAGGTGTGGAAACATTTGGAGCACTACTAGTACCAGCAGTGACACGAGAAAAGAAAGAGGTTAAGGTTTTCTGTTTCTGCTTTAGTTCCATATTCACTTAAGTGCAATTTTTAAACCAAATTTCTCTTCCTTGATGTAGGGCTGGGAGACAGAAGGCTGCAGAGAAAATATACCACAAAGAAGGTTGGAGGGATTTTTGTGAGATGCATTTGTGTTTATGAAACTTAGGGCTGAGGCGGCATGGAAGAGGGACGTCTTGAACAGCTTGATGCCCAACAGGAGTCACGAGGTCAGACCTCGTTACCAGGTACATGCCAGGTTGCCTCTGTACCTAGAGTAATCTTGCAGCTTCCCCCAATACTGCCTCATCCTAAACCAGCAGTCGCTTAACCACTTGTCCAGTTGATTCAGTCCAGAATGATTCAGTTCCAACAGGGTCTAGCTGCCCAAGCTGCTGTTGCACCTCCTAGGACTATAACTTGACCAGTCACTAAACCAGCACTGCCTAAATCCGTCCGTCAAGTCGTGACTAATCTGGCCAGACCAGATCCAGCCCAGGCTGCTCATGCTTTCTTTATTGCAACTAGGACAGTCACTCGTCCAGTCATCAAGTCAGCACCTGATAAGACCAACCACCAGGTGGTTACTATCCCAGCCAAGCCAGGCCCATCGTCCTCTACAAGACTGCTAATTAACCCCGTAAATAGGGTCCTTGCTTCATGGTCCTAGGGGGGAGAAAGTGCTGAGGCCAACACCGTCTAAGCTAGTGTTGGTGAGGCATCAAGCTAGGCTGTAAAGTATTCTCTGAAGTACAGTGGAACCTCACTTTAATGACAATTGACGATGGTGAGAGAATATATTGATAGCCAATTATCGTTATAGCCAAAATTTACTGCGCAACATATTTTCATGCAGGATTATCATACACTCACTTGATGGGCATTCTGTATTTTCAAATGCCGTTACACGCACCGAAACGTACATATTGGCCATAAAAGACAAAGGAGCACATTTGACAGTAGCATTTTTCATAGTTCACATAAAGATTTTGAAATTAGAAAATGTAATAATCATAATTAATATTTGAAAAAAAAAAAAAAAAGGTTTGCAGTTCCTTATCTATAAATGTACCTATATATAGGGCCATGGACTTTTCGTGGCCGTGAATAAAGGACAACAAATGCAAAATCTTCACAAAATTTAGGTTTTACGCGAAATATTGCATATCGGACTTTAATGCGCTAAATATAGCCACGTTTTCCAGTAAAGTTTTGTTTACAGTATTGCAAAGCAAACACGCACTCATATTTTAACACTCGGTGGCGAAATACCGTATTTCGGCATGTATAGGCTGTAACATTTTTACAAAAAAAAAAAAAAAAAAAAGGCTACAGAAAGTTGGTTGCAACTTATTTACGAGATATTGACATTTAAAAAAAAATTACCCCCAAAACATGTTCAGAAATTGGTCTACAAACAGTACATTTTAATGTTTTATCTTAGTTTGTAAGAAGTTTAAAAAAATGTGAACAAATGAATAGCTTTTCAGTCGTGCAATAATTTGTTCACTCATGTTCATAAACAAAATATCCTTTATCGTGCACGCGTAGAAAGTAAACATGGTGGAGCTCGGTCATAGATGCCATACATGAGAGAATAATTACGCTGCTGTACAAGAGAAAGATATCTTACGTAGTTTGCACGCCCGCCACCGCGCCACAATTGCACATTGATAGACGCCATTTTGTGTAACATGTTGCCGTGTTTTTTCTTTCTCACGATACCACCTGTGGAATACTATATGCGGGACGTATATTTGTAAACAGTAATAATAAAATGTTCAATTGTTCTGTTGTGTAAGGTAGAAAACATTACTATTTTGTAATTAAAAAAAAAGGATAGTTTCTGGTGCTTCTTAATTCTTTGCCTAGTATACATTATACACCTAAGTTGACAACACTAGTTTCCACTGTTTTTATTTGGTATTTACTTTACTATTAGTTTTTGCGTGGGTTCCTGTTACGTGTGGTAACGTATTTTAATACTCAGACATTGTTTAATACACCATGAACGGGAACAGGATTTTAAAAGTGATGGTTTCTTCATATCTGATGGACGAAACAAGACTATGATGTGTAAATACTGTGACAGCCGTGTTGAATGGCAACGCAAATACACATGCAAAAAACATGTACAAGGTGATTCACACAAATGAACAAAAGAATTCTACCTAAAAAAAACAATAGCACCCCAAACAACTGAGCATTGTTAGCGCAATTGATAGAAGTCAGACAACAAAACAAAATAAGCACCGAGTGTTCACAAGCAATTTTGTCTGTGGTAGCACAGCATGAAATTAAATATGAAAATGTTGTAGCAGTGGTTAGTGACTCTGCACGCTACATGACTAAATGTATGGACTCTTTGAGGGTGATATTTTCCAAAAGCATGGTTCATGTTCAGTGCTGGGCACAGTTATGGAGCTAGTTTGTGGAGTTTTCACTGCCACAGTTGAATTCATGTGTTCAAAATGGCAAACAAGGATTTCTCAATGCTCGTAGGAGAAAAAACAGATATGTATCTTTCCGGAAGGAAAAGTATCTTGGTGGGGAAAAGAAAGCCACCCTCTTCCCAGTACCAGTGATGACCAGGTGGAACTCTGGTTTCATTCTGTTGAGTACATTGCAGAATATCTTGAAGATCTGATTGAATTCTTTCAGCAAACAGAAGCTGAGAGTAGTGCTACAAATTATTTCAGCAACTTCAGTAACCCCGAGCGTGACACTGTGAAGTGCTATGCACTTTTTTTAGTAGTACACTGCACTGCACTTATTGAGAACGTTGTGGAACTTGAGGGCTCACAGTACATCCTATGTCACAAATTATACTCGTTATCAGAGCTAGAGAACACCTTTTGGTTAGTAAGCAGAGGCATATTTAGAGAAAAAACCTCTGCTGCTATTACTCAACTGCTAACACAGGTTAAGCAGTGTGCAATGAAGGAAGACCTAAAAAATGTGGGTTTGAAGTGTCACTCCAAAATACACAGTCTTAAGGATAAAGAAACTGCAAAACAATTTTTTGCAACCACTGACCAATTGTTTGGTGTCATAAATGTAACAAACAACATCGTTGATGAAAAATTGTTTGCGTCTGTAAGAAGTTTTTCTTTGCTGAACACACTCACGCAGACAGAATTCCAGCAAGACTATCTTGCTTTTCAGCAGCAAGTTTCAGGAATTTTGAAAGAAGGGCAAACTACTGATGTCCTCAATGTTTTGCATGGTCTACGTGAGCAACATTCAACTTTTGTGTCACAAGCTGTGGATTCCCACATCAAATGCAGACAGCGAGCGGGCTTTCTCTGCATATGGACACGTTTTAATCAATTTACGGACAGGTTTAAAACCAAACAACATTGAGCTAATGCTGGCCAAATACTTTGGTGCTAGCATGTAAATTGACACTGTTCTAAACAAGATATATTTTTTCTTGTGATAGGATTTGGTATTCTCATTTTCAAAACTTAGTGGTGAATTATTGTGTGTGTGTTCTTAAGTTAGAAGTATTATTTTTTTGTCTCTACATATATTGGCATTTATCAATTTGACACTTGTTTCGGTAGTGAACTCTGTTTGTACAAATATATATATGTTTTTCTGTACTGTATATTTTACATTTTGTAGTGCTGTGTTAAATGTAATCATCAAATAATATTTTTAATGTGAATTTATATATAATTTTTTAGTAGCCAGTAACGTAAAATGTGAAAATCGTGTTTTTTTTACAAATTATTTCCAGTTTATTTACCTACAAGATACAATTCCATTGTTTTATAGTTTTTTGCGCTGGATTTTCAAACATTTATGATGAACAGTAAATTTTTTTATTTACCACTTTAATGTTTTTATTTACCGCCTTAATGTTTTTAAGTTAATTTTTGTACCGCTTTTAACAGTTTTTTTATGATGAAATTTGGAAATTTTATTTACCACTTTTAGGGGGTCTTACCTATAGAACACCATTTCCTAGAAAAATAATTTTGGTTTGTCCTCCTCTGAAATGTAAACAATATTGAAGGCTGACATACTCTCTGTAGATGAAGCAACTGATAAGCATACACATTTACTCTTCCCATGACCATGACCATATTTCTGTCTCTCCTTTGTTTGGAAACCTTTTCTTGTCCTCTACCTCACCTCTCGTAGTTGTTCTTGCGACCATTACTTTTCTCCAATCCTCGTTTATTTTTCGAAATGCAGCGCCACCTGGCAACAGGATAATAGCTAACAATGGCAAGAGGGGAAAGAATATTCATTAGAGCACTAAGGGTAAAAAAAGGATGAGAAACATTTATATCTCTTTCTTCTGTATGAGGGAAGGAAAGTCATTAAAATTCTTTTGACCTCTCTACCCAATGTGTCAAAAGACCAAAAATGAAAATATTTACACATATTTAAACTGTTTGATGCTGTTGTTGCAACAAACAAGAACACAAAAACGCACTCGTTTTAAACAAGTGTATTAACCTTGTATTTAATACAGAACATGATGCATTAAAAAATTATTGCTGTAGCAAATATGCCATCATAGCCCATACTCGTTATGGCATAGTTCCACCATAACTAAATTCGGTGCATTAAAGAAAGAGCAGATTTCTCTGGGTAATGAAGGTGCTCATGGTCTGCAAATTATTATGAATCGAACAGATCAGACCAGCTTAAGTCACTAAGAAAAAAGATTTCTTAACATAAGTAATCCAGTGCTCACAATATAGCACTTACAATTATTGCTACATCTAAAAAACAGTCAATTGATC
Organism: Clitarchus hookeri; assembly: GCA_002778355.1. Classification (NCBI taxonomy): domain Eukaryota; kingdom Metazoa; phylum Arthropoda; class Insecta; order Phasmatodea; family Phasmatidae; genus Clitarchus; species Clitarchus hookeri. The sequence goes on along the minus strand of NQII01003740.1, from coordinate 64,471 downwards.
ATGTTTGTGAATCAATTAGTGAAGCTCAGCGTGAACCCACAAAACTAATATTTAGATCAGCTTATTATTTTGTACAAAACAACCAACCTTACAGCGTCCATTTCTGTTTACTTGAGCTTCAAAAGCTAAAAGGTGTAGATATTGGTGTTGGTTTAAATTCTTGATGCAGTGCTGTTCAGTTAATAGAACATGTGTCTAGAGAAATTAATGTCTAGATCATTGAAAAAATTGAGGACGTGTCTGGAAAAATATCCATTGTAACTGATGAGTCGACTAGCTTAAGTTCAAAATCAGTGTTATTAGTGTATTTCAAATGTGAAATAAGTAGGGATGAGACGATTCCACAATCTTGATTCAGATTCTTACTACAAACTCGATACTTGATACTCTATACCAATAATGTCATGAATGTGGTGTTCGAAGGTTGGCAGCAGGTGAGCAGCAAAGCTAGAGCAGCAATGGCATAGGTGAAGGCAGACTATGTATTTCGTAAGCATGATTGTGTGTGTAACTAACTGTAAAAGTGTAGAAGAATAAAGAACACAAAACTGGCAATGAGGATGGGGTTGCACGAAGCGCATTAATGCGTGTTGTGAATATCAAGCATAGTCATTTACCGCAGTTACTTGTACGTAACAATAGTGATCGTAAACATTGGGGCTGCTTGGCTATATTGGCGAATTCAATTTGGACAATGAGGACTTCAGTTGGTACATTGAATGGTTGAAGCAGTTCTTTGTAGTTAACAAAGTACAAGACGAAGCGAAGGTACTGTTATCTATTACACTTATGGGGGCGAAGACATACTGGATTTTGAAAAGTGTGCTGCTGCCAGATGACCCCCAAAAAAAAGTTTTGAAGAACTGATACTGGTGCTTACCAAACATTTCTCACCCGCCAAGATGGTGATTGTGAAGCATTTCCGATTCCACAAATGTGATCAACAGGCAGGTTGAGTATATAGTGGCTGAGTGTATAGTGCAACTTAAAAACTTAATAAAATTGTGTGATTTTGGCACGTTTCTTCCGGAAGCGCTAAGAGATTGACTAATGTGTGGCCTAAGGTCGGAAAGCATCCAGCGTAATTTAATTTGCGAACCTAACCTAGATTTCGACAAGGCATGTGTGATGGCAATAAGTATCGAGATGGCAATACAGCAGATCAAGTTTTTTCAACTGACACCACAAGCAGCTCAGGAAGACTGGTTAGAGAAGGTAAATAAGGTGTCAAGTAAGTGTACTCATGAGGGAAATGACACAAATACCAACACAAATCTACATCTGCAGCTCAGGATGGGTCAATAAAAAGCAGACCCACCGCAATGACTTGTTTTTGTTTTAGGAGGAGGCATAACCCCACGATATGCCCAGCAAGGCAGTGAACATGTTATAGATGTGGAAAACAGGGCCATGCAGCTCGGGCATGCCGTAAAAAGAGAATACAAGAATTGGGGGAAGCACCAAGTGATGACAGGGTTATAGAGCTTAACTCCTTGCACTTTAATCAAGTAACCTCATCTTTGAGCTCATCAGTGCACATTGATGGTGTAAATAAGCCCTTGACTGCTGTTGTTTCAGTGGAAGGTTAATGGTTGAAGATGGAGGTAGATAGTGGAGCGTGTTTGTCTGTATTACCAGTGTCTGTTTACAAAGACTATTTACCAAAAAATAAACTGAATCGCTCTGTTGAAGTTGAAATCAGTCACGAGAACTCATGTTGAAGTATTGGGACAGAATGAAGTTAGAGTTGTAGGGCATTTAGGAAATGAGCATCTGTTATCACGGGTCATAATTAGCGGAAGAGCAAACACGGTACCTCTGCTTGGAAGAGAGTGGCTGGACATCAACGTACCGGATTGGAGGAAAAATTTGTGCATTAACTTGCTAAGCAATGTAGGTAAAGTATTCATCTGCAGGGAGCTGGCAAAAACGACACAGAGTGAGGGGGTAAGGGTGAATATGTGTTATAGTCGGGGCAGCAAGAGATTTGTGAAAAATTCCCAAAGGCATTTGATAAAAATAATACAGTCGACACTCGTACCGAAAATGCATGCGCCAATAAACTGTATCAACAGTTAATTTTCAGGGGTCTTGGCAAAACTCCTATATAAATAATAATAAAGCAAACCGCTTATATCGCTTAACAGATGTTGCGTCAATCAAAGAATATTTCTGGTCCCGCCACCTAAGATTTCCCGCAGCAAAATTTTTTAAGCTGGTGGTTTATGCAAATATCTAGTAACTGGACATAAAATAAACCACGCGCACCACCGTTTATCACTCCTCTGTTGCACGTTGTCTCTCTTCACATCCCAACATGTCTGGTCTGCGGCATGGTGCGACGTGCGAGTCTGTGTGTGTGTGTGTGTGTGTGTGTGTGTGTCTCTCTCTCTCTCTCTCTCTCTCTCTCTCTCTCTCCCTCTCTCCCTCTCTCCCTCTCTCCCTCTCCCCCTCTCTCTCCCTCTCCCTCTCCC